>APFE030737146.1:17915-71825 GCA_000404065.3 Pinus taeda
AAAAAATCATTTAATATAAATGCCCGCTAAGAATGATAACAAACTCGAACCTACAAACTTCAACCATAAGAATATCTAAAAGAATCACTCGACTTTTGTTTGATCTGTATGTATAAAGGTATATGCTACAGTCATGTATCCGTATGAGAAAATGACGAGGACTGTTCTACCAAAATGTCGAATGCCTAGTGAAATAGGCGTGATGCCGTGCGGATATGATGCATGGGTATTGGAGATAGAGGTATCTACATGATAATGCAACGCATGCTGCATCCATTGCCTTGGAAACGTAATGCCATGCCCTGATCTAATCATGAAGAGAGAATACTGAGAATATTCAAGAGTGCCACCCTGCTCCAGATGAGAAATCTGAAGAGGTCATTAATTTTGTGGTCGATGTGGGTGAGAGCGATGTCCAACTCTGTGATGGACATGCTGACTTCATAGATGGAGTCCTTGAGTTCATTTTGCATGTTGGAGGATGACCTGGACATCTTGTTCATGATGTATCTGTCAAGTAAATTGTTGAGGTTTCCAACTGTAATATCCACATTGTTCAACTCATGCAATAGGAACTTGAATGACGATGATCTCTTTCTCTGCATCTCCATGGCTTCCTTTATCCTGTGTTGCATCATGTTCGTCATGCTGTTAGTGTCAATCAGAGGAGGTAGCGGGCTAGGACTGATGCTATTCTTTCTTTTAATAAAGCCTGCACCCGGCATAAAGGAACGGCATGGTGTGTTGTACGAAAGAGCAGCCACGAGTGCAGTGCAGGCAAATACGGTGATGCCCTTCGCTTCCTTGATGGCGTCTTCAACTCCTAATCCGCTAATTGATGTTGCCACTGCTACTGTTCGGTGAAGACTATCGGCCATTCTCTTCAATACGGACATGCATTTCTGTAACTTGTACTCAATATTCTTCCTTAAATCATCCCTGCATTTGTCAAGGGAGTCTTTTGCTTTCACCACTTGATTATTTATCATGTGGTCATGATGACTTAATACACTAGGAATCTGGGCATGAGGGTGAAGTAAGCCATGAAGAGCTATCTCTACTGACATGTTGTGCTTCTTCATTTCTGACATGCTTTCTCTTAACACATTGCACACATCAAGCAGATTCACCAGGTCCTCCATATGTTGGCTCAACCATTTTCTGTCGTTATTTCTCTCTATCTGCATGTGAGAGTACAAGTCCTTCAAATTGGAATAGCTAAACAGAACCACGTCCAGCGCTTGTCCAAGCCAAGCTGCGGAAAAATTGTAGCACTCAGGCTGCTGTTGTTGTTCCATGAGTGTCTCCACCTTAGCTCTAAGCTGGTTCTGAAAATCAGCCAGGATCGGGTGGGCGGTGGAGTCTGGCATGCTCCTTGACCTCTTGTGCTTGCCATTACTACGAACAGCAGCAGGCATCAATAAGTGCAGAGCCTCTCCAAGAGAAATGAGGGCAGAACTCATGACTACGATGAATGCTCGACCACTTAATTTCCTCCCTGTCAGGATGAGGATATGTTTATCTCTATGTGGCTGCCCTTGTAGTTACTTGCCTCTCGGAACATCTAGGGGTATGTATTAATACAACTCAATTTCAGGCGTCCACCACATCACAAACACGTTGATAGCTGACAAAGCATGGTCGACAGAAAAAATAACGGAAAGGATATGTTATAATAGTAATTTAATATAAGCCAGCCTGTTTGTGTTTCATGTCTATGGAGAGTGTTTCTTCCTGTCCGCTAACGAACTAAACGAAGCCGAGGGAGACGGCCATTTTATATATTGAGTCAATAACTTGGCCCTTGCTTGGACGGACAAAAAGCTTCAAATAAATTAGAGTCAGATTTCAACAGCACTATATTTCTCTTCACATGCACATGGAGGCCACGGGGATAACCATCGAAGCAGGTTAGCAGAAAGAATAGCGGAGAAGAAAAGTGATAATACCAATATAATGTGAGTCAGGCGTGTCTGCTCCTTGTGTATGGAGCGTGTGTCTTCCTGCCCGGCAAAACTCTGAGCGAAGCATATCAGGGACGGGAATTTTATATACGTAATGAATACACAACACTATTGCTTCCACAGACACAATGCATCAGTTTTAAGTATCAGTAGTCACATGTCTATATGCATGCACATGGAGGCCACGGACGCCAATTCACGTTTGTTTGATTTTATAAAAATGATGTGCAGTCGCATTTATTTACGGTAATCTCACTTAATTATGGGCATCTGGTTTGCTTTTTACGTTTTATCTTTATTTTAATTATAAGATGGTGAACCTAAGATCTCTGGTTCAGTGAATCTCAATTCCACTTGGCCACTTAGCTAACTGTAAAAGGGAACTGTTTTAGTGTGTTAATCAATATTAATTCATATAATAATTTGTTTTTCAATATTTAGTTGTTAATCAACATTAATTTATCATCTAATATTTAATTTTGATATTCAAAAATTTATGATATTTTTTTATTTTAATTAATTATAATTTGTTATTATTACACATTTCATTATATTGTTAGTGTGTGTCTTGCTGTGGACTATAGCATTTGCTTGGAAGTCAAAGTGTGTTGACTCTATATTATTTGGTTGTGTTTTTGTAATTTTACTTAAAGTTTGAGTGAAATGCTTAATATTTCTGCTTTTTTTATAAATTAAAAAATAAATTTCTAATTTTCAACAAATTGTATTTCTAATTTTCCATTGGATGAGGGAGCTCTCATGGCACATAATTTCCTTGGTAGACCACATTTTATTTTCTCATTTGTTAGTGCCTCAATTTATTAAAAAAAAAACTAATTTTGTGAATGGTCATTTATGTTACTGCTAAGCCCCATGATCCCAAAAATGACGTGATCCTAGGCATTTTGGATAAACCATGGGGTTGCTAAAAATATATCCAATTATTGTGAGTGGCCAGTGCATTGGTTCGAGATTCTTAACATAAGCGGATTGTGGGGGTGGGGATGAAGGCTAAACAATTCTCCAATTATTATTATGTTTTTTTTTGCTAAGTTTTTAGTATGCAAAGGATGGAGTATGTGCGGGAGAACGAGCATGTGGAGGGGACTTTAGGGTGTGAAGAGGGAAATTTATTGTATAGCGATGAAATTAATTTTAAACTTGTTTGTAGTTGGAACATTCACTGATTTAGCTGTAAGGAGAGCAGTTGCATAGAGTTATAGTTTTGTAATTTCTCTCACATTGTTTTATCACTCTCCCTAATGATGCCATAATTGATACTTTTGCAAGTCCTTTGCAAAGGAAGGAGCTGCTGGAGGGGAGGATGGAAATTAATATTATTATTGCAGTATCTGTGGGAGAATGAGGTTGTTGGTACTTAATTTTCCCCTTTCTAAAACTAGACTATCTTTGTCAATTTTGTAGAAGTTAATGAGGTTGTTGGCACTTAATTTGCCCTTTTTAAAACTAGACTATCTTTGTGAGCTTTGTAGAAGTTTCCCTTGTATTTCTATTGTCAAAAGTGCATGGGCGAATCTTCAATATGGTTGGTAGTTAATTTGCCCCTTTTTAAAACTAGACTATCTTTGTGAGCTTTGTAGAAGTTTCCCTTGTATTTCTATTGTCAAAAGTGCATGGGCGAATCTTAAATATGGTATATTTATATTTTTCTCTAAATTAAGATTATTATTATAATAGCCATTATAACAATACCTGCCTAGATCCATCTTAACACCAAATCTATCAAGCTCCGAGAGGGATCAAATCTCTCGAGCTGCAAACCTATATTTTGAGTACAAAACTTGAGGAAAGGTTTGCACCTCCAAAGATTTGATCCCTCTCGGGGTTGATAGATTGGGTGTTATGATGGATCTAGGTTAGTTTCAGTCATGTGCGGTCATACAAAATTTGTTGAACATCTAATTATTTTGATAATTTTAAATATGCTAAATATGCCTAAGATTAATTTGTTCAATTTAATTTAAAATTTTCTTAGTTAGCTCAGTTTGTTGAGATGAGAGAGACTCTTAGTAACTTGAATGATGAAAAATGATTAAATACAAATTTTGAGTGCAAAGTGTCAATGTAACAATTTTGATAAACAGAAAATGTGAATACTAAGAATATAGTAAATTACAAACAATTTTCATTGCAATCAAACTAAAACTATTTTTTTCCATTTTCTGATATGATCATATGGAAAGAGTGGATGGAATCATATAACGTTAATATATTTAACTCGAGCAACTGTAGTAAACAACATACCTTGTCTCTGTTATTAATAGTAATTTTCTCCAAAGTCAATCATTGTGACTTATGGAGTGTTAAACCCCAAATAATTTTCCATGGTAGTTATTTTCTATTATCCAGCTTGAATCCAAAGTAATTAACAATGTTGAATGATGGAAAATGAGAATAATAAGAATGTGCCCAATTATAAATTCAAGTAAGAAAACATTTTATTTAGGATGAAAATTCAAGTATTGTATGTATAGTTGAATAATTTTTATGTGCTTACACTGAGACATAGTGTGTATGTTTTGGGGGTGAGAAGGAGAGACAAGGGGAGATAGAGATATAGAGTGGGGAAAAGGTAAGAAGAGAGAGGCAAAGGCAAGGAGGGAGGAAGAGATATGGATATGGAGAGATAAATGTTAGAAAGCGAGAGAAGGGGAAGAGAGTGAGAGGGAGGGGAAAGGGAGCGAGAGTGAGAGGGAGGGTAAAGGGAGTGAGAGTGAGAGTTCGTCTGTTTTGGGGCTAAGATAGAGAAATAGATAAGGAGAGACAATGGGATATAGAGATATAGATGGAAGAGGTAGATATGTGCTTACACTGAAATCAATGCACGCTATTAATCTAATTACTTTGAAATTAGTGTACATCATACATCTTGTTGCATCAAATAAAAAATCAACATCTACACTAAAATCAATGCATCTAGTGCAAGTGATCAAATATGCCACGCTCTCTATCTCAGCCCCCTAACATATGCCACTCTCTCTCTCTCTCTCTCCCCATATCTATCTATATCACCCTCTTCCTTTCCCTCTATATCTCTTCCCCTTCTCTCTCTCTCTCTCTCCATTTCCACTCCCTCTCTACCTTTCTCTCTCTATTTATTTCTTCCCCTTCCAACTCCATCTCT
Source organism: Pinus taeda (assembly GCA_000404065.3). NCBI lineage: Eukaryota > Viridiplantae > Streptophyta > Pinopsida > Pinales > Pinaceae > Pinus > Pinus taeda. The sequence continues at coordinate 23,025 of APFE030737146.1, forward strand.
CTCTCCCCCTCTCTCCCCTCTCTCTTAAGTCCTCTCTCTTTTTCCTTCCTCTCTCTCCCCTTCTCTCCCACCTGCCTCTGTCTCTGCCCCCATTATATGCACTCTCTCTCTCCACCATCCAACTCTATCACTATCTCCCTCCCTCTCTCCTTCTCTCTCTCCACTTCTCTCCCCCTTCCATATATATGTCTCCCCGTCTCTCTCTTCCCCTTCTTTCCATATCTTTATCCTCTCCTTTTCTCTCTCTTCCCTCGTCTCCTCTCTCCCTCATTCCATCTTCATCTATCCCTTGTCACTCCCTCTCTCCCCCCTCCAAATCCATCTCTCTCTGTGCCTATCTCCCCCTCCTCTCTCTCTTCCTTTCTCTCTCTCTATGTCACTCTCCCACACTCTATTCCCAATTCCGTCTCTCTCTCTTTCTTAAATCTGATCCCATTGTATTGTATTTAAGAAAGTATTTAAATAATAAAAAAACATAATTGGTTGTAAAATATTAAACCTATATTTTGGATCAATCATGTTAAAGAAAATACAATAATAAAAAGATTAAAAGAATCATCCAGTATCTTTCCTCTATCATTGTTAATCACTTTGTTTTCTCACTTTGCCTGGATCCTTCGTTAAGATGCATCTATCCTAGTTCTTTATAAAATTATTTATATTATATAAATTTCACATATGTATATAAAAAAGTATTCTCATTTTTTAATTTATTAAAACCTCTATTTAATCTCTATGAAAATATTGTCAGTAGTCCTGAGGATAGATGGTTTAGATATACCTCAAAACTAATTATAACCTTTTTGCTCTTAGATTTGATTAAAAAATGTTATAAAATTAAATTAAAATAGAATATTTCTAAAATATTTTTGTTTTGAAATAAGTTATTGTTTTTGGACATGTAGTATTGATAATCCATGGTATTGCCCCATGGTATTTTAGCAATTAAAAGGCTAGATCCATGACATAATAATCAAAAGCCTAGATGGCCCATGGTATTGATAAACAATGGTAGTAGCCCATGGTATTATAATTTTCTTCCCTCCCCTCCCTGTCTATCTTTCTCTTGTGGGTATTAGCCCATGGTATGGTACAAAACCTATTGGCCCATGGTATTGTATTAAACCTACTTAGAAGTTAATTATATCCATCGTTAATTATATCCATCGTATATATTCATGATTAAAAATCTTGCCATATTGTAAATATAAAGTTTTTATTGGCTTATTAATTAAATTTATAGATAAAACACATCTATATGAAATGTTACAAATATATTGATTACATAAAATCTAATATTACAATATTTATAATATTAAATTTTACCAATATTTCCACGTCAAGCTCCACCCTAAATATTACATTCATGACAACATCTCTCTCATATTATGAGCTGTAAAACGCTGATGCAAAAAATAATTAATGAAGATAAATAAAAAAATATATATAATTTTTTAAATTATTAAAATAAATGCCAAAAATATAATAATTAAAATATAAATTAAACCCTAAATAAAAAAATACATATAAACAAAATCTTAATAAATTAAATATATAAATAACATGATTAATCCCAATATAAACCAAATAAAATAAGTAAATTAAATATAGATATAAGCCCCTGATAACTAACCTCACTTTTTCTCAAACGTGAAATGCACGTTCAAAAAACATAGCACTATAATTTTCACATGAATAAAGGGATATATGAAGTGGCAACATACTTAAAAAAGAAACGACTTTTTTTTTCCTGATCGGATTTTAAGGTCTAGCGTAATTAACTCACCGCCTGCTCATCGGGCTGGAGACTCCGGGCTTTTGGATTTTGGGTTAAAATTTAGTATATTTGGATAGAATTTATGAAGTGGAAATATGAATTTTTAATAAAAGATTAAAAGTATAAGTATTTTTCTAATAAAATATTAAAAATAAAGAATAATGAATGTTGGAAATCATATATTATTTACAGTCTAAATTATATATATATTAGAATTGATTAAAATCTCAATTGTATTGTTAATTTGGATATTGGTTACATACAATATGGTTTACGGTACACCAAAATGACGAACTATAAATATGTACAGAATTTGATGTTATTATATGTCATGAAAATTAAAACTTTTACACAAACATATGCTTCCACAATTACATCTCTCCTCCAACATTGATTCATATTCTTCCACAACCATAACTCTGCTCCAACATTTATGCACTATGTTACGTTTTGTGAAACCTGCCACACTAGTGCAATGCAATAAGAAATAGTTTATAAATGATAATGAACATTTTATAAAGAAATGTTGAAAATTCATTCTTTATATATAAATATAAGATGCAATTTTGATATTTCATTTACTTAATTGTTCATAAATCTTTTTAATATTTCTACTCGTTGCTAACCTGGGTTGTATATATGTTGCAAGTTGAGAGAACAATAGAACCCAACAATAAAATACAAATAGAGAATGGATACCACATTATTAGAAATGCTTGAACAAGTGCATAGAAATGTAGATAATGAGTGTTTTCCGCAATATTGGTTGTTACAACATGTATGTGGTATTTATATTGAATGTATGGTTGATACAAGGATGAATATCAAGTTATGAAGAGGAGGTAATGCCCATAAATGAGAATGACTGTATTTCCCTTCAGTGCTCACATCTCCATGTTGTAGATGTAACTCCCAGATGGTATAAAACCCCTGCTGGTAATGTACACAACCGAATCAGGTATTCACGTTGCCCAGAAAGGAAGTTAACGGTCCTTGCGTTTGTTCTCAGCCACCCACAAGAAGTTCACACCCAACAAGGAAGTTAATAGTCCTTGTTTTTGATCTCAGTCAGCAACAAGAAGTTCACACCCAACAAGAGTTATCATGACCTCTCATATAGTATACTGTTCAGGCAAGAAGATAAGGCCTTAGAAATTCATCTTCTTCACACTTGGGCTTCACCATTTTCTTCTTCACCTTATATCTTCATGTAAGAAAGCGTAGTGCAAAAATCATGAAAACAATCCAAACCACTGATAAATGTCCCAATGCTCTAATTTGAGACTTGTTCTAAGGATTTGATCTCCTGATGTTGGTAACATTCTTTACAGTCATTCTAGAAGAAAACCGCAACACAATAATTATATTATGAATTGTGAATATTAGAATTGACACAATATGAAGAACCACAAGTCCACTCAAAGTTGAGCCATCGACCAATGTATCCAAACCAATCCCCATATCTAAATTGAGTTCAGGTTTTGTAATTTCCTCAAATTCATTTATTACAGAGGAACAAACTTCATCAAATGTCTCGAGGCTGGCAATTTAAAATTTTTGAAATTTATAAGTAAAGAGGTATCTGTGGACTAGGAAAACACCAAACACAATGTCAAAATCTGGCTTGAAAAGTTGAAAGAATGAAACAGAGCATACCTTGTGTGTGTAAAGAGAATCCCATTAAGGTGAATGAAACGAATTCGAAAAGCCTTGCTAACCTCTGAAATATTTAGTTGTTTTTTCTTTGATATGGTTTCCCCTTCTTTCTGATCCTTAAGGGAAAGCCTCCCATCACCTCTCCCTTTCCCTCTACTCTTAGCATAATACACTATGGAAGAATAAAGCCCAAATTAAAATTGGAAATTTTCATAAGTTATCGATGGGCATGCACATAATTGGCTCTAATAATAATAAAATGGTCAATGCAAGACAATCAAGAATTTCTAAACTTGATGAACAGTAGTAAAAAATTTGATAGGGAGAAAGATCCATCATATTTGATTCATGCTTCAAATTGTTGTTCTTGCAAGTTAAATAGTAACAATAATATTCAAGAGACTAAAAACATAATACAATAAATGAACATACCACTACCTACTTTAGCCCTTGAACACCTACATGAAGAGCCATACCAGATAAAAATTATATTCATTGTAATCATATTTACTTCATAGAAAAAAGACGAATACCTTGTCAAATATTTTAATCAAATTGTCTCTTGTAGTAGAGAATGGAATTTCAACTGCCAAGCTTCGAAAATACCGATAGACTGCAACGAGTTCATCTCCCATGTATGTTGCCAGTATTGCAAGTTGGAAACTGCAAACCACAAAATGATACCATTAACTTCCCACAGAAAATTAATACTTTAGTTTGCTCACTTTGGAGGAAGATTTTGATAAACTAAGACAGATTAAAAAGAACATAACCACAAATTGAGATCAAACCTGATGATGGTGATTTCCACTTGATGGCCAAAGTGAGGTAGCCTACACATAGTATGTTGCTGCAACTGAAAAATCACGACCTAAAGATTCCCATAGAATTTGTTGAGTCTTCTAGTGTAGTTACTTATGATGGAAAAGCCCAGGTGAAAGAGTGCATTGTTATTACTCAGTTGACAAAAGGTAGAGGAAGGCTACACTGGATTTCATGCCATTCTTTGGGGAATTTTGTAGGTTTTCCAATATAAACCACATTGTCCTTCATGTTTACTGTTTATCCTTGAGTAGAAATTTTGTTAAGGACCTTGACAATAATATTAATTTATGTTATTTCTTGTTTTTATGAAAATTTGTTTTCTAAGTTTTGTATAATAAATATATATTTTCCCTTATCTATAAGTTTTCTATATAATAAATACATCTCTTCCCTCATCCATATGGCATTCACAGTTTTTCCTTGAATCAAAATAATTATTCATGCCCAATGATCAAAGCTTATTTTCACTTATTCAAGCCCAATGCTTAAAGTTAAAGTTTATTTTTTATTTTTTCTGGTTAGTAATGAAACCGCTGACCTTACGCTACCAAATTATGATTGTTTTGGTCAGTTTTGAAAGAAATCGCTTTATCATCTTTTCTTTTACAACCAACCTAATTGCAGCAAGTTGTGCAAGCTGGTTCACTTTCATGAATACATAAAGAAGGCATGTGCTTTTTTGTTTTTCTATTTGTTGTTCCAAAATTTTGAGACAGTAAGTGGCATAAGTTACTACGCATCTCAATTGGAGTCACCCCTTAATTCCATTTTATAGGTGTATATAATCTATTGACAATTTTTTCTTTCGTGCCTATCAACAATTGATAGTTGTTGTAAATAGAATTGGAAGACAACAAGATATTGTGTTAAGAAGTTGAAATACGGGTAACAAATATAGAAATAAATCAATATTGGAAATTATTTCTAAAAGATTTTTTTACTAAGATGTGAGAATACAAATCCAACATAACGAGAAGGAAGGGAAGCGCTCATTTGCAGAAGAAGGATCTTCATATCAGCGTGTCAAAAGGAAAAATGAACTTGCTAACTAGGACATCACAGAGAATCTCCTTTAGGTTGAGCTCAGATCGATTTAGAAGACTTTAAATACTCCCCATAAGTAAAGCCATCATAGTCCACTGCTCTTTAAAATTCCATCCAAATATCTCAAACAACCAACAGTGTTTTACAACAAGTAGCAACAACAAAAAAAGCTAAAAAGAACTAATTCCCCCTCTCTTTTAGCCCCTTTCCACCTAATAGAAAAGCATAAATTTTAAAGTTGAAAACCAAAAAAATTTGTGCAACATTTTTGACATATATGCATATTGAAGATATATTTAAGGTCATTTCTGGACAACGGGTATGAAATTTTTCCAAACCTTATGCAAAATCTGTGAAATATGGTGATATTTTTTGAATTGGAAGGTAAGATTTTAAAAATGGAAAAACAAAACTAGAATATGTTGTGCATATTAGATGAGTCGGGATTCTGAAACATGAAATTTGTACATCATGTCACATTTTCATGTGTTTGGTAGCTACGCTATAGATTGGATTCCATGAGAAAATGGCAGAAGGAATTTTTGAGCACACTATTGGAGCATATACAGATTGCAGTTGGAGAAAATGCAGTGGGAGACCTTCTTTGTTGGGATTATGGTAAAATGGTCGCTTGAGGCCTAGGAATTAATAGCTTATTTGGTGGCTATCTATCCCGTGGTTGGGAGTTTATGGTAAGGGATATGATCTTATGGTTGCGTCACCTTATCTCTCTGATCACTTCCATGAGGATATCATTCGTGATTGCATTGACCCTCTCAAAGTCATTGATGATTTTTGATAGTGATACTGCATATCAGTCCCCTATCTTGCCCATGACTATTAGACTTAGGGGTTTTGGACATCCTGTCATCTGTTATTATTGATCTGGGAGAATGTAGACATTTTGAAGAGATTGGAAGCACAATTATGAAAAAGAACTAAAACCAACAAGAAAACAAATGCTTTGGATGAATACCCAGCTAGACAAGCCTATGCATTTTCTAGGGACTTTCTGTTGCTCAAAGATGTGATCTAAGTTTTAATGAGAATGCATTTTCTACTATTTTCTCCCTTTTCTGTGAATCTACATGACTATTCATGATAGGTACCTTTAACAGATTGATCTAGAAGTGTAGTTTCCTCTTTCAAGGCACACCTATCACACCTCATTTTAATAGAGGCTTTAACAGAGGCCTTCTATTCAACATTGCACCAATGCAATGCTGGAGTAGATTGGGGTTCTTGAGACCACGGTTCCGTTATGGCCAACATGGAAAGTCTCATGTTGGATATGTAAGTCTTGCATAACAGAAATGTTCATTGCCATGGCATCCAACTCTTTGGAATCCTTTCTATTCAAGCTAGCCTCCTCTTGCTTTCACAATTGACTTTTGTTATTTTCCCTATTTGTTGTTTGACCTAGTGTTCCTGTCATCTTCCTGCATACAACACTAGTAATAGAGAAGTTTTAAGAAAAAGTAACTATTATTGTTTACAAAAAACATCCCCTGAGGTTGAATGTTGTCAGTTTGCACAATTTTGTGGCTATGGTTTGATATATTAGAAATTTGCGGAGCTACCAAATGGCATGCATTCATTTTGGGAGACAAGTCACACCCTCAATCTGAGAAAATATATACAATGTTGAACAGCTTGGCTAAGCAGATGGATGAAGGAGCATATGTCACGGACACAAATTTTGTATTGGATGATGTGGAGGAAGAGGCAAAGGAAGATATGATGCATAGTCATAGTGAAATGCCAACTGTGCATACAAATGTAGTGAAGCTAGAAAGCATCAGTTTAGCTCCTAAATTTTTTCAAATGAGCAAAGAAGGGAAAGGATATTAATGGGCTGAAACAAAATAGAATAGCAGGAGCTTTAGCATTATCTATTTCAGAAAATTAATAATATATTATTATCTAAAAATAGAGGCGTAATTGAGCATTTTGGTTGATGAAGCCATACTCGAAACATCTTTAAGTTATATATTTAAAAGTAAAACATTACCAAGTAATTATATACAATGGTGAGCTACTGAAATTTGAATCATATACAATGTTGACGAGTATTGTCATAATAGTGGAAACAATTTTGTACATGCTATGCAATGTATTTCTTGAAATTTTACATATGGTCCATACATAAAGACATGTTTGGTATTTAATAACTAAACATATATACAATGAAAGTATTCTATGACATCTAAACATATATACAATAAAAGAATTCTATGACATATAGATGTAATTAACAATGAGAAGCTAATCATATATGCATGATGGGGCATGGCATCGACAACACCAATTAATGTTTATTGTGGTTCCAAATTGTGCGAGTTGTTCCTACAATTGATTCCACATTTTCCTGTGTGTGTCCCCTTCATGGATGTGAATTGTTTTTTGAGTATTTTTCTTATCTTTCGTAACAATCCAATAGTTGGACACAAACGGTAAAGAGGCAATGATTGTCGGGGCAAGATCCTTGCTTGCATATCTTGTAAGGTAAGTTCTTGTTGCTAAATTTCTTGGAAATACTCATACATCCTTTGTAGGTAGCTCGTATCCATACCTATGGCCATCAAAAAAGAAAACATTGTAAGTGACAATGGATGTGTTTGTTGAAAACATATTTTTTTAACAAATGAAGTAAAATATTTTTCTTTGAAATAATTATGAAACAATATGAGGTTAAATGGAATAGTAAGGGAATGCATGTGAAATTTGGTTAAGTAGCAAGTGATGTTTACCATGTGGATAAATATGGAAGACAGGGTGTACGATTGGTTCAAGTGCGTTTTCTTATACATATTTTGATGTGAATACTGATTCCTCTTGTTACTTAACTACCCTTGAAATTGCAGTGAATGCTAGACCTCGCCGTTCATTGCGCAAAACATATTGTTTGAAGGTTTGAAATAAAATAAATGATTTTTAAACTAATATAAAATAATATGCGGTTAAATGTATCAACAATCAAATGTATGTGAAATTTGGTTATGTAGTAAGTGGTGTTTACCATGTGGGTAAATCGAGAAGACAGGTTGTACGATTGGCTAGAGTGTATTCTCCTGCATAGGTTTTGATGTGAGCAATCATTCCTCTTGGTGTCTACGCTTAAGATATGGATTCTCATGCATTTGTGCGATGCATGAGAATGGAAATGCTAGATTGATTTGAATGTCTACCAATAACCGCACTCTTGAAATTGCAGTGAATGTTAGCCCTTGTCGTTCTTTGGTGCCGATGTCTACTATTGCTTTGTCTAATGTCGTTCCTTGTGACTTGTGTATCGTTAAAGCCCATTCCATTTAAAGTGGTATTTGATAGCATGTACCCCTTGCGATGGGAGAAATGGGTACATATATTGGGTCTGAAATGTCCCATGGTGTTCCTTTGTATTGCCTAAAGTCAATGACCATGAAGGATGGTAATTCTGGGGGCTTTGAGTCAATTCAATAAAACATTGAAATGACTTTCCCAAGTGCACCATTGAAAAGGCTTGCATTTACCCACAAGTTGCTGGTGAGCATAACGTTTTGTTCGTTGCATAAGAGAACTTTTGTGGGAAAATGCTCATCTTCTGTTGTAGTAGAAGTCATCTGCCTTTGTTGTTCTACAGAGCAAAGCACGACTGTAATGTTCAATTTTTTAAGCATTTTCTTATTATGCAACACAACTGAGTTGTTCGTTGCATATAGGTGCATGGATTCTTCAAATTTGCATTTCTCTTCATGCGTAAGAGAGGAATTTGTCCTTGACATTAGGAGTTTCCAATCTTCAAGTGCAGACATTCCATTTCTGAGATTTGTGAGTATTTGTTGGAAAGAAACCTGGGATAGGCTAGCTCCTTGTTGGTGAAAAATTGTTGAACGTGTTATGAATGTGTCAAAACTGCGCCAAAGTGCAGTGCCACGTGATGTCCCACCGTATAGAGGAATGTCTTTTACAGATGGTAGCTGGTCTAAATCTCCGACAAGGATAATTGAGCGATTACCAAATGGTGCATTTCGGTGAAGGGGGAACGCCTCTCTTAGATGATTGTCAATGCGAGAAAGCATTTTTGAACCAACGAAGATCATTTCATCAATGAGAATTTATTCTACATGATGGAGCTGCTCTTGCAGTTGTAGGAGTGGGTGGCCTTCAAGAGGATGCATTGCTTGGATAGGGATATGAAGGGTAGAGTGAATTGTGAGGGAATTTATGTTGAAAGTTGCAACACTGGTTGGTGCAAGTAACAACAAAGGGTTTTTGTTTGTTGGTTAGTTTTCCAAAAATACATGGTGTATACATTTAATCAAATGGGATTTTCTTGTCCTAGTTTTTCCTTGTATGACGATTCTACGTGGGGGTTTTGGCGAAGGGGTTTTGAAGTATGAAAAAATAGTGGTAAAAGCTATGTTTTGGGTAAGAAATAATGTGTGATCTTAGGGAAGGTTGGGAAAAGAATGATGTTGGTATTGAATAGTTGAGGGGTTGAATTCAACGAAATTTATGGAAGTTTCTTGCAAGCGGAGAGGAATAGTAGTATGTGACCAATTGTGGTTGGCATCGAAGTCACGGTAGCCAATCATGTCGAGGTCATCAACTTCAATATTGTAACCTGGGTGGAGCTAAGAGAGGATTTTTCCACTCATTCATCTACATGGAATCAAGAGGGGTGTTAGAGGTAGATTGATCTTCAGTATGTGGGGTTTGTGGGTTTTCAATTCCTCGGTGGACATGCCATGGTGTATATGTACCCTTTTTTTGTTCCCAGTGTAATTATTTCTGCATCAGTTGAACCAATATCACTGGGGAGTCTGCGGAAAGGGAAATACAATAGTAATTCACTCTAGCAAGAAGTGGTATAAGAAGGATCATCAGAGGAAGGAATGACATTGTAGCATGGCAAGATATGTACAATCATTGGAGGGAACATGTGTTTCCATTTTTTTTTCCGACGGGAAGAATATGACCAAGAGCGTGCAGCTTCAAGGAGGGGCAGTGATTCCAATGAAATAGGCCTGTTCATGTATGCAAGGATAAAGTTTGGTGTTGAATGAGGATTCTCAGTATCTTGAGAAACTAGTTTGAAAACAATCATGTTAACATTAAAAGAAATAAATGTACGGCTGCAGAGAGAGAGAGGTAGCTTTTGTAACATATGGCATATTTATTGCCCTCCAATGCCTATATCTACAATGGTTTCCATAAGGAGTTTTCGGATAACAACAATGGTAGGTGCTTCTACAATGGCACTTTGAAAAAGCCGTGATAGAATTTGATGATAGCTCTCAGATCTTGTCTCTGCTTTTGGTGCATACTTTGAAATATAGTTTACCACAACATGGCGAGATAGAACTGGTTAAAAATCAACATTTTCTTTCCAGATAGAAAGTAGATCGACATTGTGAATATTCAATCTTTCATCATTGCAAGCAGAGACATAGGTGTTATGACCTTTATCATCAATGGAAAGTGAAGATGTGGAGTTTAACTCCCATGGTACTCCATACCGACGATAAAGTACATTGCATTTCTTGCGAAGACAAGAAGATTCATGACACTTTGTATGAAATTGAACATAGTTGACGAGCTCTGCATACTCTTCAGACTGGGTGGACTTAAATATTGATGCTGTGTCAAGAAGACATCGGTTATGAATTTCTGATTGGTGAAGTGGAAGATTTCGGTGTTCTAGCTGCAGTTACATAGTGGTCAAAACACTTATGTGCATCAACAACTTCTAATGCATTGTTCCAGTCAATTTTGTCCATATTTGGTGCATTTTGCAACCAGAGGAAGCCATGAGTGTGTGGGGATCCTCTATGTTTCCATTCCCATCTGAATATAATATGAAGGTAAAATTTGGTTAAAACATATATGCAGTGTAGAAAATTAATGTAGATGGAAATGGATATTAAAAAATACCTGCACCAGTAGTCTATTGCGTGGAGGCCTCTTTGCAGGATTTCTTCAAGGAAAATTTTAAATCTACAATGCATATATTGGGATGTTAGATTTGGGATTTTAATTATGTTTTGAATTCTCCATTGGAAGTGGTTGTCTGAACTAGATGGAACATTGGTAGGCATGATCATGCACAAGTCATGCCATTTTGTATCAGCTGCAATGAGAGTGAAAAAGAATGTCAGACTTCCTATTTGTGTGATCATGTCAGTCAGCTCAGATCATCGTTTGTTCCAAAAAGACGTGTTCATCGTAGAACTTAACCGAACCGCATTATTTACTAGGGTAGTTTTGAATTTGGAGAGTCAAAAAGACACTGTCGTAGGTCTAAAACTATAGTTGGCAAGTTTTTCTCAATGTACTTCTTCACAAAGACACTAGCAGTTGTTTAGCTACAGTGGCACATTAGAATGCTATAAAGATTGTAGCGGAATCTTTGGTGTTGGCCAAAGCGGTTATCATGGCAGTGCAGCAAGTGAAAAGCGTATTCATGCCTCTCAACTTTCGTAACTCTTGGTTGGATGATCATGGCAATGCCTGTAGGAAAGAGTGTGGGGAATGCCATGGAAAAGAGGCCTATGGTGTTGTATTCATTCATAGTTGTTAAAGATATTGGAGACCAATCAACAGAGCTTGTTGATCACAAATGTGATCAAGTTCAGTACATGAATTTGAGAGTATTGGAATGAAAGAAGAGGTTGGATTTCTAATGGTGGTAGCATGACATCAATATCATAAGTAGAATCAATATTGGTTTGGCAGTGTTCAAAAGAGGAGGTGGTTACATTATGGAGAAGAGATGAAATATCTGTAGGGTGATCTGGTAGATTGGAAACTGCAAATGAAATAAATTGAACATCATTGTAGTAAGGGTCATTTTTTATTTTGTATTCAAGTGCTGCAAGGACATGTGATTTTCAAATGAAGAATTCATAAGCCTTTTTAGATGGATTGTGCCTTTTCACAATGAGGATGTCTAAGCCAGAAATAATTCAGGGTAAGTATTTGGTAATAATAGTGATGTCTTGAGGGAAGCTAATTGTATGGCCACTATATTTGTATTGACCACCACGAGCATGAGTGACTTGTAGAATGGAGTTTACATGTGCAATGAGCATTTATTCAACTTGTGTTAAATGTTGAAGGACATATGGTTGTTCATCAGGGTTCATGTTGTTCAGTTGAGAAAAATGATTAGTAGAATTTGATGATGCACAATGAAAACAAGAAAGGCTACCGTGTAAAAGTATTGTTTTCATTCCTGGGTATGATTCTTTGTGTATTGTGCAAACATGCATGGTAGAAAGTTCATCTATCCTTTGTCAAAAGCGATGATGTTCTTCATTAAGGGGAGGGTTATATTGGATTTGATGAAGGTGAGAAGGGTTGGTTTGTATAGTTGGAAAGCATTTGAGGTGGGAAGGGATGTAGAGAAAGTAGTAAGGTTGTTGCGGTTTTTATAAAGAAGTCATTGATGTGCATTTATTTTATCCTTGTGTTGTGCATAAAGAAGATGATGTCGCTCATTTTTATCAACATTTTGAGTGTTTTTTGGCATATCTAAACAAGTACAAATAGTTATTGTTAGTTTTCATAAACAAGTTGTGCATGTATAGAGAATGTATTACAAGTTTTAGAATTAATTTTTTTTATTTGAACATCGCTGAAGTACAGGTAGAATAGGTAAAAGGAAAAACATGCAATTAGGAGTATTACAAAAACAAATGTTATTATGGAATCTATTATTGAGAGGAGAAGAGTAAGATAACCAATATTTTTCTTTCTTCTTCTTCATTTTTTTCAATAAGATTGAATTATAGCATCAATATATTAGCAACCAAGAGATTAATGTATAGTCATGTAAAAAACGAACGAAATGTAGTAAGTATTTACAAATGTTGATATCTATATTATGTAAAATGCAAAGGGGTAAACATACATATTTTGGAATAATTGAAAAAGAGTATTTGTAGCAAAAGTGCAAAGCACAACAACATGGGTGTAATTTACAACAATATGGAACAATGAGCTATGCAGAAATGTCAATTTATGTACAAATAGTAGCGTTTGAAGAAACCCTAAAAAAAATTCGAAGGCGGCGAACAATAGGTCATTTTGAAGTGGACATTGCTCGAATGTCACTGAGGGATTCTTTGCATGCAAAGGCATATTCAATTTCTTCTGAATTTATCAGTATTGGTTGCAAGCACTCAACACCGTTGAACTAATCTATTTTAATGGAAAGTGTTAGCAGGAAGCTATGTCTTGAAATTTAACAACAAATTTCTTGCAAACCAATTGGTTCAATAGAAAGAAGGAACATGTCTTTTGCCTTGATGCCCATAAGCTCATTTCCTACATCATTGAAATTTGTGATGTTTTGTAGGTGCCCGGTGTGGTCATGTAGCTCAATTTTAAGTTTGTAATGGTAGGACTTCACATTCTTGGAAGTTGCCATTACATTTTGTACAATGCCAAATATTGTTAGAATGCTCCATAACCTTTTTCATGCATTGTTTTCCATTGAAATCTAATGGACATGCTAGAAAGTAGAATTCCTCCATGTGAATAGTAGTTATTGTTGAATGAACTAAAACCCATATTGCTTTATTGGAGGCTTGCATGCAAGCAATTTCATGGAACGTCTTTTGTGCTAGTGCACTTTTCGAAGAAACACCATAGTTTCTACTCAAAGATGGAGAAGAAGAGTTATAACTTGTTTCACGGAACCATGCATGTAGTTGATGAGTTTCTTCAACTTGTGGATTTATGATGAGAGTTATGGTCGATATCGTCCCTATTGTGGTTCCATTAAATTCAGATACATAACCTACTTTGATTGCAAGGATTGGTGGGTTGTCAAAAGAGTAGAATTCAACAAGGTTTTGTCCTATAGATTCACAATGATCCCCCCATAATGTTACATCAATGCTAAAACCCGACTTGCCTTTTAATATGAGTGTTTTCCTTAATGTTTCAGTTCCGTCTTTTTGTGAAATTGTTGATGCAGGTGAGGTGGAGGTAACAACACCAATGACATCCACATTCGTATTTGGACTTGCATTTTTTATTGCAACAATTTTTTTGAAGTGAAAGCTTGGATAAGGAAACATTGGATCCTCTATGGAAGATGGATTGACAGTGGAAGCAACAAACAAGTAAATTTCCTATTTGTTCTTGAGGTGGTTGTAGTTTGGGTTTGCTTCTTTAACTGTGCCATTTGAAACAATGTATAGCTGGCTAACTTGAATTAGACTGTAAAGAGATTCGGGCAATTCAGCAAATGCAGAAAGGTGTATCTCTTCCTTATCATGATTGATAAGGTCAAAATCCAAAAAAATTTCCTCAGCCTCACACATTGCTGTAAGTCTTCAATGATGTTTTTGTAGATGGTCTACCTTGGATTGACCAATACTTTCTGTAGGGATTGAGCGCCTTGAATGGAATAGTTGTAGTTGTTGCCATAATTAGTGGAGTAACTACAGAGGGCAAGTTCTCTTGTGCCGATGAAGATTTATACTGGGATGTACCTACCTTTGTAATCTAGTAGTGTTGATGAGTCCTTGGTCAATGCTGTTTTACACATCACAAATTCAAGCTCAACCACTCGAATGGACCTTATGTAAACAAATGAGAAATGAATTAAAGAAGATTCCATTTTTGTTTTTTATTTTTGTAATGCAGGAAGAGTATAGAAGACAAGAAATAAAAGAGGTTAAATTCAAATGTTGGGCCTTACGAGGAGTTTTGAAGCACCATGCAAGCTGCTTTGTTAAGTAGAATTACTGAGCCAATTTGGATGTCTTCAGATGCAACTTGTGGGCTATATGTAGATGGTAGCAAAGTCTTGTGTTGATGTGTTCCATCAAATAGAGTAATGTAGAAGTGGGAGGATGTAGTTTTTAATGAGGTAATAGAACCAATATCGATTATCCGGAGTAGTGGTTGAATCCCAGTGGAACCATTCAGCGACAGAGGAATGACATTCTTAGTCAAGGATGGCTCCATAATACTAACAGAGGGATTCCTTTTTCTGTGATAGTAATACCTCTAATTCATCAAATTCACCACATCACAAAATTATAATAAAGAAAGATGTGATGTGAATGCGGAGTGTAATCAAACAAAGCTAACTTTTGATGGTGAAACAATAATAAGGGCACAAGATATGAGAGTGACATTGTCATTCACACCAGTATTAAAGATGAGGTGACCTTGTAGCACAAATTTTTTTAACATGTTTTGGCATAATTTAAAAATGCTTTATGTAAATTCCATGCTATGTATGTAAGGTATCTGTCTAAACCTTATAAAAACTATACCGATGTTTCTAAAACTCTTATAATGTGCTCAAAATCTGCCTGAACATGTTGACTGATGGAAAGTTATGCTTTGTGAATGTGCCCAAAACAGGTTAAACCAAATACATAGCAATATACTTACTTGATTGATCTTCTTCCATATGTTGGGAACATGGATGAGGCAGAGAACTTAATAAACAACTTACTACATGAGCTGCTGAGATTGTCATTCACATCACTATTAAAGGTGGGATGACCTTTTAGGACATAACTTTTTAACATTTTTTGGCATAAATTAAAAATGCTTTATGTAAGTTCCATGCTATTTATGCAAGGTATGTGTCTAAACATTCTCAAAACTATAACAATGTTTCTAAAACTCTTATAATGTGCTCATAATCTTGATGAACATGTCTCATGGACAACTATGTTTTGTGCATGTGCCCAGCACAGGTTAAACCTAACATATCACTAGGTGTAAAGAGTTGGTGGACATGGATGATGATTTAAATACATTGTCAATTGTCATTGAAGCCACTTACCAAGTAAAAGGAAAAGGTAGCATTGTGTTGAGAATGTTAGATCACCAGATCAGGAGTATAAAATGTTTGGTATGCCCCAGGTGTTAAAGAAAAAAAAAATTGTTCAGAGTATTGATACAAGTAAACTCAATGCTGAATTAGAATTAATTATAGGAAGTACAAATACACCATCAAGCCACATCATGTATACCAAATTCATTAAATTATGATGACATAAACGGATATCGATTTTGTCCATATCACCCCCTACCCAAAAAAGTGATGTCTTCCAAAAAGTAGGAAAACCTACCACACATGGTAACTAAATTTCCCCAGAATGGCACCTGCTAAAAATAGCAGTGAGCTCCTAAAAAGACAGGAAGTATCAAACCCTAAAGTTCTGCCACCAAGAAGTAAGCAAGAATGGTCCCAGCTAAAAATAGAAACTTGTTACCAATAGCAAATTCTAAAAATAGGCTTTACTAAAATAGGAAGTCCTTGGAAATCCAATTATGAAAAACAATGACACTTACTAAAATAATAATGCATATAAACATACATCGTTAAAAATAAGCACACTCCCACAATCATAGTGTAGGTGTCCTGAAGAGCACATGTAGAAAACATTGCATGCATGCATGCAACTGAAATCTATGTCTGCTCTCCATGTCAAACAACCGTGTACCTGTACCTAGAACTAATCTGATGATGGATGCATGAAATCATGCATGTAAATGAAAATTATAAATAAGGCCCTCGAAGATAATACTAATGAAAAGTGGATTGCTGATGTTGACATTAACAGAAAGATTGCATGCAAAATTGGGTGCTAATAGTGGCTCCACACGGGGGTTCATAACCCCCTATGGGATTTTGAGAATTGTAGAAATCTCCAGATGATAAGCTTTCAAAAGGATTCAATCAAGCCATGTGTCCTACTCTGTAGTACTTCTTTTCCCAGGAAAGACTTCTGAAATATGAAATGCAATAACATATCAAATTATAATATTAATGGCCCTGTCTTTGTAATTGGTCCTTTTATCATAGACTCCTTACTTAGAGATTCAATATAACAAATATCTTGGCAATTCAACAGCTCAGGCCATTGATCCAAGTAGAGGCAGGCACACATCATGGTGAAAAAATGTGATGTAAATCATACCAACGATTTTGAAAGTCATAAGATGATTCTAAATAGAAGCTTGTTATTGAAAGGATCAAATGGATAAATTATAATAATCTTATCAGATTCTGAAATGCATGCAAAAAATAATAAATGGAAGTTCATGATGCATCAACATATTGGAAAATACAAGGATATCTTGATGAGCAAAAAGAAAATGCTACAAGTAGAAGGAATATAGACACATGCATTCTCTTAAGGACTATTGGTTTTATTTTTGATGGCTGAAGTTAAATGAATATTGTCAGAAAGGGATGTTCTCTGAAGTTAGAGAAAATCAATGGCACATAGAATATTTATTTCCCAATGATTAAAATGAAGTCTACTTAGTAGTTGATTGAAGGCAATTAATGAACCTGGGATTTAGTTGGAGGAAGAAGGATATTGTGTAACAAATTAATGAACATTTTGATATTAAAATTGTTATTTCATTATTGAGTATTTAGCTATTGACTTGAAATTGGTGGACCTTAATAAAAATCTACAGGGAAGACATGTGAATTTCTTAACCGTTTTTGATGATTTTTTGGAGAATGTTGGATCTATTTATTAAGAACAATCTGATTACAAAAATTGTTGTTGCACCCTCCTTACCTGCTGTTAAAGTCCAAAAGATCCCTCCAGTGATGTGCCATCTCTCAAGATATCAAATGCAGAATTTTCCAAATATGCGCACAAGTAGTGGGCCTTGTTTAAATATATTAAAAATTAAGTATGAAGAGTTAAGGAGGATAAATTAAACCTAAAATAACTAAAATGGAGCACCCATTTTCTACAAATCTCATGCTATGTTTGCATGCCAAAAATAACACAACGTGAGTTGTGCTCTTGTATGTATAAAAATGAATTTTTGTTTCTCAAAATATCCTTTATTTGAGGACCCCCTTTAAGGTGGATAAAGCAAAATAGTAATGCAAAAAATTCCCATACGTGGAGCACCCTCCATCCACTACTCAATCCTCAACTATCACAAAATTAGCATTAAATGTGGTGATAACTCCCTATTCTTGAAGCTAATCCTTTGGAAGGAATATTCTCATTACACCATCGCCTAAATCAACATATAATTGCACATGTTGTAGTGATAACGAATCCAGTTCCACATGTCAAGTATACAAGCAAACTCAATGCTAAATTAAAATAATTACAGGAAATACAAATACACCATCAAGTCACATCATGTGTACCAAATTCATTAAATTATGGTGACATAAACGGATATGGATGTTGTCCATATCAGTCCCCTACCCAAAAAAGTGATGTCTTGCAAAAAGTAGGAAACACCTACCACACATGGTAACTGAATTTCCCCACA
Source organism: Pinus taeda (assembly GCA_000404065.3). Classification (NCBI taxonomy): domain Eukaryota; kingdom Viridiplantae; phylum Streptophyta; class Pinopsida; order Pinales; family Pinaceae; genus Pinus; species Pinus taeda. Next base: position 41,602 of record APFE030737146.1, read on the forward strand.
ATGGCACCTGTTAAAAATAGCAGTGACCTCCTAAAAAGACATGAAGTATCAAAACCTAAAGTTCTACCACTAAGAAGTAAGCATGAATTGTACGAGCTAAAAATATAAACTTGTTATCAATAGAAAAATCTAAAAATAGGATTTACTAAAATAGGAAGTCCTTGAAAATCCAATTATGAACAACAATGACACTTACGGAAATAGTAGTGCATATAAACATACATCGTTAAAAATAAACACATTCCCAAACTCATAGTGTAGGTGTCCTGAAGAGCACATGTAGGAAACATTGCATGCATGCATGCAACTGAAATATATGCCTGCTTTCCATGTCAAACCACTGTGTAGCTGTACCTAGAACTAATTTGATGATGGATGCATGTAATCATGCATTGTAACTGAAAATGATTAACAAGGCCCTGGAAGATAATACTAATGAAAAGTGGATTGTTGATGTTGACGTTAATAGAAATATTGCATGCAAAACTGGGTGCTAACAGTGGCTCCACATGGGGGTTCATAACCCCCTATGGGATATTGAGAATTGCAGAAATCTCCAGATGATAAGCTTTCAAAAGGATTCAATCAAGTCATGTGTCCTACTCTGTAGTACCTCTTCTTTTCCCAGGAAATACTTCAGAAATATGAAATGCAATAACATATCAAATTATAATTTTAATGGCCCTGCCTTTGCAATTGCTCCTTTTATCATACACTCCTTACTTGGAGATTCAATATACCAAATATCTTGGTGATTCAAAACCTCAGGCCATTGATCCAAGTAAAGGCAGGCACACATCATGGTGAAAAAATGTGATGTAAATCATACCAACAATTTTGAAAGTCATAAGATGGTTCTAAATAGAATCTTATTATTGAAAGGATCAGAATGGATAGATTATAATAATCTTATTATATCTGGAAATGCATGCCAAAAATAATAAATGGAAGTTCATGATGCATCAACATATTGGAAAATACAAGGATATCTTAATGAGCAAAAACAAAATGCTACAAGTAGAAGGAATATATACACCAGAATTCTCTTAAGGACTATTGGTTTTATTTTTGATGGCTGAAGTTAAATGAAGATTGTCAAAAATGGATGTTTGTCTGAAGTTAGAGAAAATCAGTGGCACATAGAATATTTATTTCCCAATGGTTACAGTCAAGGAAATTCAGTAGTTGATTGAAGACAATTAATGAACCTAGGATTTAGTTGGAGGAAGAAGGATCGTGGGTAACAAATTAAGGAACATTTTTCTATTAAAGTTTTTATTTAATTATTGAGTATTTAGCTATTGACTTGAAACTGGTGGACCTTAATAAAATCTGCAAGGAAGACGTACAAGTTTGACAAGATCTCATATGGTATTCCTACTCGAGATAAATTTATTTAATTATGATTAAAAAAACTTCGTTTTTGAGAAATATGTTTTATAGAGTCTCTTTGCCTAAGCCGTTGTGCTAAGTTTTCCTACCATGGTAAATATCCAACAAAATTGAGGATTCAGGGTGATTATTCACATATTTATCCAAGAAAACTTTTTCTAGCCGATTAAAAATAGTTGGTAAGTATATCTATCTTTTGAACTCTTGCACTTCCATATATTTCAATACATTAATTACTTTATACCAAAGAATTATCCTCTTCTCCAAGCTAAATAAAGGAATAACTAGATACTTCACCAAATCATCTATGAAAGACCCACAAAATTAACCATAAAATCTACATTACGCTTCAATTTTTCCACTGAATGGGACAATAGTTGTGGCTGTCGAGGAACTAATCTAGACATTTGTTTTTATGAGAAACCTAAACATCTCAAACTCTGCAATTGTTGTTCTAATGTTTCTTTCCCTAGTCCTGAAATTGCACATACGGTGGCACTAAATGATTTTGATCCCTTCATAAACTCGAGATTCTCAGCCTGTCTAAAGAGTTCCATAATTTATATCTCTACAATTTTCAACAGACAGGGTCGCCTTACCACTAAATGTGCTAATGTTTTATCATCAAAGCTTGATCTTAGAAGAAGTAAAGCTCTCGATTTAAGATTATCTTCACTGAGATTAAGTATTCTTGCATCTCTAACAACAATTTTGGATATATCTTCTTCTTTTATGACAGTTCTAAGGAAGCTGAACTTAGGCTTCAAATTTTTGTCACATCTTAGAGAAAGATATGTAGGGTTATGAATAATCACGCTTCAAATCTAGGTAGAGGTGGTCAAACCACAACCTTGTAAGAACTCTAAAGCTTCTTCCATGTTTTGGGTTGATTTTACATAATGTAAGTGATTGCGAAGTCTAAAACATTTTGTGACTTCTTCCTCTGTTAGGCCACATTTGCTGATGAGAAAATCACTTACAACACATTGCTTTGGTGGAGTTGCGGATAGGATTGCAATTTGGTTATTGAAATTTGCGAATTTCATGGGAAAATTTGTATAAATTGGAAGAGAAGGAAGCAAAGAAATCACGATCGAAGGGCAGTGGCCTAATAATGGGAGTCGGTTGGTGGTCAATCATGTCCATATTTTCAACTGAGTAGACATCATCCTCTGTGAAATGAATGGAGTAAGGGATAGTTAATTTACCTGGAGGGAACGAGCATAATCAATGACTATGAACCCTTGGCGCAATTCGAAAAGCGATAATGTTGTGTTTGAGATTCAAGAAGTGGTTTTAACGAGAAAGTAGGGAGAAAAGGGCGGGCTTTGCAACAGAGAGGGTTAGGGTTAGGGCATTCAACAATCTAGCCCTGTGAATTTTCAGCATTTGGTCTATTGTAAAACAAGGTATGAAACAATAGTATAAATAGTACATTGTTTCATTTACAAATGGCCAAACTTCTTGGCAATTTAAGGAGAATAACCAAATATGAAATCAAATCACCCAATTTCCATAACTAAAATTTCCCTTTTACAGCAGTGATAACAACAGTTCAACGGTACAACAACAATATGACTGTAGCAAAGTGCAGATTGGGGTTTCTTGCTACAACATACTATAAGATAAAAATGATTGTTTAATTATAAATTTCTGTCATTAAATTCTAATTTTTCAAATATATTATCATGCAAATATCGGATGGTCCTAGAGCTGCCTTCTATCATTTCAATCCTATGGAGCTCTGCCTTTTGTCATTTCATCCAATGGAACTCTAATTAAACAGCCTACGTATGTAGCATAAAGTGGCACGACGATAACCTACCTGACAAGTGTTATCAACGTGTCGATGAGAAACAAAGTGTGAGAGAAGAAGGATCAACATGGAGATTCATTAAGTGATCCCACCGTGTTACTTTTCTATGAATCCATCCTCTTCTCATTACTTGCAGCATTCATCCCTCAACTTTTGAAAAAATTAAGGAATATAGGAAGATAAATGGTGCTTAGCCTTGGTGAATTAAATTGTATTAATACAGTTAACTAAAACATACCGTGAAATAATCACTGGTAATTTGAATATGGCTGTAGATCTAGGATGGGGAGTTATTAATGTGGTGGTGTTGGTTACCTTGGCAGGTTTTCCCATGACCATATGGTAGGCCACTTTAGTAGAGTCCAATCAGATCAAGGAGGATAAATTAGTAGAAGACAACAAGATTGGATATGTAAAGGAGAAGGCTGGAGAGGCTATGGAAAACAGTGAGAAGTCAGTCTAAGGTGCAGGTACAACATCGTGGGATACAGTCAAAACGTTGGCCAGCGTGGCCTCTTAGAAATTGCATAAATCCTTCAGTTTAAAGAATACGACAGAGCTGGCTTCCCAGTAAGAACTAGAATAGAAATTTTATATGGTCCTATTTAATTTCATTTAAATGCACAATTTCGTGTTAGCAATGTACATTGTCGGATTGATTAATTTGATTGCAAGAGTTACTAATCATCTATTGATATTATTGACAGTGATTTTCTCATGGTACAGTTGAAACGGTGAAGGAAATAGCAACCAAGGGCTATCAAATTGGAAAGAAGGCAGCCCAAGATGTTACCTAAAGGGCTTTAGCGCTCCTTCTCTAGTCTCTTGAGCACTGAACGAACAACTTACTCAACTTTGAGCACTAAACAAACAACGTTTGAATAGAACAACCACTGAACTTTGAACATAACAACCACTGAACTCTGAGCACTGAATGAACAACTTCTGAACAAAACAATTGCAGAATAGAACAACTGAGCTGTAAATGTGGTATACTTCTGAACAGAACGACCGAGCTGTAAATATGTATAACAAAATAGAACAACCGAGCTGTAAACAACGTATAGCAGAATAGTGAATGAGCACTAAACAACCGAGAGCTGTAAGAGCAGAGGACAACATAATTTCATTGTGTAAGTTGTGCATAGCAGAGTGTACAATAGAAATTGGAAGCATTGTTATGGCAGCAGGTAGTGGAAGAGAAGAAAGAAGGTAGTGGAAGAGCAGTGGAAGAGCAGAAAGCGGAAAGTAAGTCATCGTGGAAGAGCAAAAATTAGAACATGGTTTTGGTGAGGGAGAAATAGTCTGAAATATTTAGCCAGATGTCAGAGAATAGATATCAATCAAACCATATGCCAGATGTCAATCAGAGAATCAAAGTGTAGACTACTAAACTAATTCAAACGTAGACCTATCAGCCTAACTACATTATTATATAGATATATTAGTAATTGCTTTTAATGTAGATTGAAAGAATAGAATATTTGAAAATTTTATTTTCAAAAATTAAATATTTTCAAATTTTAGATAATCAAATTATCTCTTATAATTCAATTATATATTCCAATTACATATTTTTATTTTATATAAAAAATTTAATTAATATATATATATATATATATATATATATATATATATATAAATATATAAATAAAAAATAACAATAATTTGAGAAAGATAATGTCAGCCAACTACTACTACTCTCAAAATGCCATAGTGAATAATTATAGAAATTGTATTTTGCTTTCATCAACTCTTTTCATTTCTTCACAACCTCCATAACCAACACCATCAATACTCACATGTGATATGCTAATTTAACCAACACTATTAATTTTTGCAAGTGATATGTTGAATTTATCGTGAATAGACATACTTTCTTTAGATAAGATATAAAATTATTTATCATGAAAAAAATAAACATATTTATAAAAAAGAAAAATAAACATAATCATAGTGAATAAAATAGCATCTAAATAAAAATTTGATGTGATCCATATTTTCCTAACTATAAAATTGAGTATGAATCTACACACTCTACCTTCCCATTTGCATAGACATCAAAACCTAGCAATGGATTGACCATGCTGCTTTAAGATACATTACAATTAGGACACTAAATCCTTAACACTACATCCTGATATGTACACAAGGCGTGCCTTGCGATAGAAAATCAGTTTGTAAGGATCCTCCCACATTCAATAGTGACTAAATTTAAAAAAAAAAAATTAAGGTACAGGAACTGACCATAATGCTCATGTTGTTGTACTTGAATCTTGATATTGTGGTAACAATTCAGTCCTTGCAAGAATTAGATGAGTCAAACAGATAACCATCCTATATACATTTTCAAGGTCCTTCTAGCCAAATGGTCATTGAAAGATGCCGAGTATTGCCACCTCCTCTTAAACCCAAAGGGTCGTCATGGTCAACTTCTCAAACTTTTTCTTGGTCTTGGAAGTAATAGCTCAGGTTCTAGGACTTTTAGTTCAAGTGCTTGTTGCTTATGTCCGAGTTCTTGAGCTTTATGTTGTTGAGATGCTTGCTTAGCCCGCTTTGGTGGCATTCCAACTGCTCGTTTTAAGAGAGGTTATGCCTGGGTGGTGCTAATGGTAGTAGTAGATGCCAATAGTGGTTTTAGGGGAGGATTCAAATTTTCCAAAGAGTCTTGCTTGAGCCCCTTTCCTACTCAATTGTGTTCGAGCTCTAAATTAGCTTGGAAATGTTGTCCAAGATTTTGATTGTCTCCATAATGTAGGCGGAGCTTTTTAAAGGAGTAAGAAGATCACTCAAATTATTTTCCACATTGTTCTTGTTTCTGGAACCCTTTTTCAATTGAATTTTAGTGTTTATTGTACTTATATTTGTTTGATGTTTGTTAAGAGCGGTCATGATTGGTTTCTTAAGGTAGTATGTATCCGTTTTTTATACTTTTATCTATTCTCCGGCATTGCCCGCAGATGAGTTAGCAGTTTTTCATGCCTTGGTAGCATCGGTTTTGTGTTCTTTCTACTTCTCCAGAATCTGGGTTATAGATGGAGATAAAAAAAATTCAACAACTTTTGTTCGTCAATATTGTTTTCCTTACTTTTGACATCCTTTGTTTCATCGTTCTTTCAGTTTTCACCTTATCGGGTTGATGCACTTGAAAGTTGAATGACACCGGGAGACGATTGTTTGAAGCTTGGTTGTCCACCCTTTCCACCACCCATCTTATATTCACCAAGAGATGTCTTTTAATTTCTCTTTGTGCCAGGAACAGTTGGAGTAGGATTAGTCTTTTTTTTGTCAAGTTTTTTGTGACTTGCCAAGCTTTAGGAGTTTCGTTCTAGAGGCATCTAATTTGTCAAAGTCAATTGGGGATTGCACCCATCTTAGGCCACACTAGCCCTAAACTAACTAGATTTTCTTAGGATGTCTCCTCCCCCTAACACAGGGCGCAACCACCACCCATGAGGTTTGATCCTCGGTCACCTTGCTAACGAGGCCCATTCTCAACCATTTGTGTCAGTGCGACTTTATGAAGTAGGATTAACCTTAGCCGACAAGGAAAAATATGAAAGCTTCCTTGTCTCTCTCTTTCTCATGGAGGGACCTTCTTGTTCCAATAGGGCCTCTATTTGAAATATGTTTTTCATCTCCTTGGTGGCCAAATCACGGATTCCATATGCAACAACAAACTTTGGTGATTTCCTTAGATAATAAACGACTGTATTTTTTGAACACTAGAAGCAGATCACTGAAAAACTCTACACAGCTAGAGCAAGAGCCTTCCTCTAGCGTTAACGTCACCATTTCCAAGTCCACATGCCTCTGAATCATGCTTTGGTATTATAGATTATTTTGCAAAGTGAATTGTGTGGCTGTCATTATTAGAAATATTCATATTGAAAAAAAAATCATAGATACAACTACACGTCCAAGTCCTTGTCATAGGAACTAAAAGATTTGAATAAGAAAAGATTTTATTCAAGGATAACACATCCATTAATATGTTTTCTTCTAAACCGTATTTAAATCTTAATTCATTCTTAAAAACTAAAAGCTAGAAGAAAAAAACCACATAATCCCTATCTGATTAAATTTTTTTTGTTTCCTATGATCTGTGCTAGTTTTTCCTAAAATGTGTGACCAAGAGTGGTTTTTATCTTATAGGATTGCCAATGTGGATAAAACCATCCTCTTATGTTATTTTTCTCTCTTTTATTCTTGGTGAGTAGGAATTATTTGGGGTGTTTCTAATGTTTTTGTCGGATGCATCATAGCTCTATTGCCCTGCCAAGACCATGTTGTCGTTTTTTTGTTTGTTGAGGGGACCATGCAGTTGGGTCCATCTCTTTCATTGATATGATTTCACTATAGACTTATTAGTTAGTTTTGTAAATCGATATTGTTTCTTCCATTAACTTGTTTCAAGTTTTTTCTCTCCCCAATTGGTTTCAACCATAGCTGGTTTCATCCAATTACATCTTAGAGGGTGGGTGTAGAGTGAATTACAAAGTTGTATGACATGCCTCTACCCTTAGAGTTGTTATTTACAAGTTCTCATAATTAGTATATACTATAAATGACTACTCTAACTGCAACCACAACTATATTAGATGTTGCAATGGCAGTAACAGGTCACTATAACACTTTGAACAATTTCCCCAAAACATCATCCTCACCCTCTCTAGTGATTAAGAAACCCATCATCTCAGGAAAAAATCATCTCAATGCATTTAATGGTTTGTTAAGGTGTAAGAAGTAGCTCTTGTTTTGCAAGAGTCTGAGGACATGGGGGAATGTTTGCTACACCATGTAGCAGGAGACAAAGTAAGGACTTGTGTTGTAATGGTAGGAGTTGCAGAGATTACTTTGGGAGAAGTGGAAGTAACAAAGCAAGAGAAAGCTAGTGAAGATGTGATGGTTCTGCTTCGTTGCCACAAACAGGATGACATGCACAGTTTTTTGAAATAAACACGCTAGAAACAAGATGGCATGGGAAACACCATTTTTTACACTCATCCTATGCCAGAATGGTTCAATGCTAAACATAATAAACTATTTGGAATTCAGGATAGATTTTGGGTCTTAATATGGATAACACTCTTTCATAGCATTAGCCCATGATCACTCACCATCATCAGAGTGGCCACTCCTGTCGTAACAAATGTATTTGAGTGATGTTCATCTTACCACTAGGATATCTAGTGATTGGAATTCAAAACCTTGATCTTACACTCATCGGCTTGAAGTAAATATCTCTTAGAACGACCATCCATGTGACCATTAGTTGGAGGCTTTGAAATGGAACTGTTGAAACCCTCTCTAGCCACATAGTCAATAAAGTCTTTCTTCAAAAGGAGAAACATCACAAAGTTCTATTAGAGAAGATTCTTCTCTTGCCAAAGCATCGTGAGACAAATCAAATATTTTTAAATCATTTGTTATTTGGACATTGAGAACAGTAGAAAATTTTATTTCTAGAATGATTGAATATTTTCATATAATTTATTATTTGCATCCTATTAAAAGTGGTTAAGTTTCTATTAAACGGTATATTTTTAAATTCTATTTAATATTTTCAAATTTTTATTCTTAAATATTGCTATAAGTGATTAATGTTCTATTGAGATTGTGTATTCTAATTAGGTTTTAGATTTTATTTACAAAGAGTTTGTTCTAAGTTTTAGTCTTATATAAAATTGAGTGTGATCACTCTTTAGGTTGAACTTTACTTCAAAACAACTACACTTTTTTTTTTAAATATTTTTCTTGTTTATTTCTCTCTCCTTGTTTCTTGAATTTGAAACCTCCAAACTTTGTTTCTTGTTCCATTATCATTTATTGTTGCTTCTCCCATTTCTAGTTTCTAGTAACATAGGCCGAGACTGAAACCCAAGATTGTGAAAGCGACATTGCATCATCCCATTCAATGCATCTTCATGTGCTCGTGAAACCGATCTCAACATTAGCATTAATTATTTTTTTCTAAATAATTCTATTCAACTGTGAAATTTGAGGAAAAAAGGGCCCATAGCTCACTTTGATCTAAATTTTGGAATCTATGAAGTGGGCTTATTCTGGAAGTAAAATTATTCAACAAAATACCCAGTTTCCTACAACTAATAGCAAACAGGTATCAAACCTCATCAAAAATCATATTTTTAAAGTGAAAATTGTAATAAGCATCGCCCATTATCATTGAATCATTTTTGTGTGTATAACACAAGCAAACATCAACACTAAATTTCCTCTTCACACTATAATACCTACTTCACAATTGTGATATGCTAAGAATATTTAGCAATACAATCCAAGAACAAACATTTTCCTTTAAGATGTTCCTTATTTCAATTAGAAGATTGCTTGTTAATATGATTATTTGCATTAGGAGCAAATAAAAGATCATCACATCACCAAACTCAATCTCAAATCCATGTTAATATGGATCATATAGTACTAGGATGAACATAATAGGAACAATGTAGCCATGGGTGCCTACAAAAGCTACTGTAGAATCCTTTCCTCCACAAGTTTGAAGAATTTTTGCAATCCCAAAATCAATGATCTTTTCCTCATAAAATTTATCCAACAAAATATTGGAAGATTTTACATTTATGTGAATAATTGTAGGAAAACAATCATGATGAAGATATGCTAATTCATGAGCTTCCCCAATGCAATATTCTCTATAATGCCTTCTCATTATATTTGTGCAAGACATCAAATAAGTTTCTGTTTGACATGTATCCATGGAGTAATAGATTTGAATTATAGTTTGACAAATAAAAATAAAGCTTCAATATATTTTTATGCCAAATTGTTCCCAAAATGTCCACCACTATTTTTATCAATCTGTCCAATCCATTTTGCTCATTTATGTTGATGTTCATTGTCCATATTCGCTTTTCTACTACAATTTCATTGTTCTACAACTTGATACAATATAGCTTTCTTGATCCACCACTTCCTACATGACATTTTCTTCATTTAATAGAGCTTTGCAAATATCTTCCTTATAGAAGCTTAATTTCTGAAAACATTTAAAGCTCCAAGAATAATTATCCCTTTCATCCATCAAGGAAAGTTGCTTTTGATGATATCTTAGCCGAAAATGTATCAATCCAATCATAAGTAATAACACTGTTGTGCCAACAATGAACCTAGAGATAATTCCCATTTGTCTGGATTCTTTCCCATTTTGAGAATGAGAGCAAGCCTCAAGTATATTTTCATTATTATCATTAGTATTTCAGGAGACTTTAGCACAGCCCTCAATTTCCCAAAAAACTATGTTTGTTTATCTCATTAGTGAGTGAATCTAGAACAACCCCACTTATGTTATTATTGGAAAGATAAAAAGAAATGAGCTTTAGTGCACCAAGAATGCTTGGAATTGAACTAGATACTTTGTTGTTTGCAAGATTTAAGGAGTTTAGATCAACAATAAATCCCATTGAGTCTGGACTTCATCCTTGTGAATAATTTTCTGCATGATTAACAACAACCAAAGAAGCACAAGAACCAACTTCCTCTAGTACAAATCCATATAACATTTTGTTATGAAAGTATAGATTATTTAACTGCCTCAAGTTGCCAATTTCCTTAAACGTATAAAGAGATTATTGTTTATTTCAAGTTTAACCAATAGCATTTCCATCTCGATTTTTGGTACTAGAAACTCGAAGAATTGATGATTATGAATATAAAACTTTGATAATTCCTTCGCATTTGCAATCTCAAAACCAATTTCAACAAAGAAATATTGAAGCTTAAGTCAATAATTTTAACATTTGGCAGTCCCCAAATTCCTTTGGGCACTGGACCACTGAGATTGTTTGTTTTTTACTCTGAAGAAAACCAGACTGAAGAATTGATTATTATGAATATACAACTTTGATAATTCCTTCGCATTTGCAATCTCAAAACCAATTTCAACAAAAAAAAAATGTTGAAGCTTAAGTCAGTAATTTTAACATTTGGCAGTCCCCAAATTCCTTTGGGCACTGGACCACTGAGATTGTTTGTTTTTACTTTGAAGAAAACCAGATTTCTGTAATCTCCGTAAGTTTCTGGTAGCTCTCCTATAAAAAAAAATTATTGAGAACCAGAAACTTTTGCAAATTTCCTCCTATGCACATATCTTTTGGTATCGTGCCACTGAACTAGTTCTGAGGAACATCCAACATGTTAAATTTGGATAGGATGCCAAGATTTTGGGGTGGTTGGCCTATGAAATTGTTCTCATATAGTGACAAACTTTTAGGATCTGGGAATTCCCCAAAGCTTTCAGGAATTTGACCTGATATTTGGTTCATGTAGAGGAGGTGAAAGTAAATGAGGTTTCTTAAATTTCCAACCTCATCTAGAATGTCTCCGCTAAGCATGTTCTTTAATGCATCAAAATATTGGAGAAATGTAAGACTACCTAGTTGTTGAGGTATATTTTCACTAAGATTATTGTTGTAGAGCTCGAGTTGGTATATTTTACCAAGTTTGGAAATTCCCCTTGGAGTAGATCCATGGAGGTTATTAACAAAGACATCCAGTAGGCCGAGATCTATAAAATTTAAAATAAAACTCGAAATTTCTCCTTCCAAATTACAAGAAGCCAGCTAAAGTAGATTTAGCTTTATTAATTTCATGAGTTGTTCAGGTATATTTCCTAGACTCGAAAGATTGTTTCCAGGCTCAGAGAGGTTAACTCTGGTAAATTCCCAATAGAAGTAGGGAATGGACCCGCGAAGTCGTTGATTGTCAAATCTAGAATTTGCAGGGATTTCAATGGAGAGAAATCTGGTAAAGTACCGGACAAAGAATTATTGGGAAGATTCAAGTATTTAATCTTGTCAAAATTCATAAGGGTCGATGGCAGATTCCCTTCAAGGTAATTACCACCCTATTGAAGTTTCTTCAAGTTGCTTGAACAACATATATTGGGTGGAAAAGGACCATTCAAAAATTTGGTTTCAAGTATGATTTAAGTGACCATACCTGTAGAACTGTGGCATGTAATCCCATCCCAATTGCAAGGTGCATAATTGGATTCTTCCCAGTTTTTCGTGGAATTCTGGCGATCTTTCAAGCTATTCTTCATCAACCCTAAAATTTGAGCCTCTTGAGTAAGAGCTTGGGCGTTGTTCATATATTGTAAACGGCATGAAAACACCAAACATACGTTCCAAAAAGTAATATTGTTCTCCATAGCTTCTTCTTTATCTCAGAAGTCTTATTTCAAGTTTAGGCTATAGGGAATTTTGCAAGAATAGTTCTATTTATGGCCATGGTATTTTCTATGCATGGGAAATTTCTTATAAAATCTCCACTTGCCATGGTTTTGCAGGAGAGTAAACCCGACAATCAACAAATTGAGCCTCTGGGTAACGTCGTTTCATAAATTAGTCCAATTTAAGGCAATTGTCTACAATGATGGCTCCACAATTTCAATTGCAAAGTTGCTAACAATCACTCAATTGATGGCCCTTCAAAAATTATTGGAGTGATGGCCGTTCATTCAAATGTTTGGTGCTGAGAAGCATCCTCAACCAATCAAAAATAAACATACAAAAAATATCCAAATTTAGGGTTTCCCTGTAATGGAGTATGCTCACCTACTATACTATGTGCAAGATACTTCCAACATTCATTTCTTCAAATTTTGGGCTTTTCGACCAGTGAGAAAGGGAATTTCTTTTGATACTGAAATTGATTCTTTCAGGAAGGCAAGCGAGGCTAAAGTGGCAAGGATAGAAAGAGTGGAATCTTGCAAAGATTCTAGATATGATGACATATACCTTGCAATCAGTTGGAATTTCATCTCTTCTTCCGCATCCCTTCTGCTTTAATTTATCTCATGTTGAATAATGTGATCCATTTCCCACTGCCAGCTGAAGAAAAGAAACATTTCGGAATTTTTCACGAGATTTGAATTTCTCGAAAGACATATTTCAGTATGAACTATGTCCTCTACAATCAAGGATAACAACTCACACATAAACCTGTGAATTTTTTTTCAGCTTTTCCTAAAGTATCATTTGTGTAGGTTCATTTTTTAATTGAAGAAAAAACATTCATGTTTGAGCCTATCGGGACCCTAAGCTATATTGGGAAACTATTTGATAGAAAAGATAAAGACCACAAATTTTGAGTTACCAAGTGCATTTTGGAATTTCAAATATCCAAAAATTCCAATCAGTGAATGAATTTACTTAATGTTTTATGTTTCAAATGTTCCAATTATACTTGATACATTAAATCCATTAACTTGAAGTTCTATAGGTATTCCATATAAAAATTTATTAAAATGTAAAAAAAATCCAACTACTATAAAAATGGTATTGATTTTTCCATCCATGAAATTGTGTAGAACATAAACATGAAAACATGAAATAAAAATATATTGCTTGTAGAAAATCCAATCAAAACCAGTGGATAACAAATCTCTCATGAACTTCGTCAAATACCCCTTCCCACAAAAAATACACAACCCAAAGTAGAAATTCATAAAATAAAGAAAGAAAACCTTGTTCCATCTGAGTCTAAAACATGGATTTCATTTGAGAGTGCTTTGTAAAGTGGGTTTTTCAACATCGTTCTATAGAAATTTTCTTCATCGGAAAGGGAGAGGGACTGGGATTCTCGTTGGAGTAAAATGAGTAGGAATGACCAAAAATTCGAACATTTGATCACTTTTCGCTCCTCATGCACAGAAGGACATTCAAAACAAAGGCCACCTTAACATTTACAGAGTGACACCTTTCATTCCCCTTATGGTTGTAGTTAGAATCCTTATTTCTGATATTGAGTCTTCTCACGTTGTCACAACTTCTCTCCAAACCTTTGAACACGAAATTTCTACAAGGATTTCTCCATTAGCTTTTGGAGAATCTCTTAGGACTTGTGCTTCAAACCCATGAGCTATCCATCCTCAATTTCATGTCTTTATAATTCATCTATTACACTATTAAGCATTTGATATTAACCCTCAAGGGATTGCAAAGAATTAAGTCTTCATTAATGAAACCCATATAGTAGCACATGGGGTCATTCTGATGGGGATGTAGAGACTAGTTCAAAGATTGAACCGAAGCACAATCGACGACCGAATCACAAGGCAATAATAACGACTGAAGATGAGGTCAAGGGTTTGATCTTTTTACACTGTAGGTTATTAAGAGATTTTTAGTTATTGGAGGGCTTGGCAGCAGGGATTTTGGAACAGTGTCAGGTTGAGGGCTTCCAAGGGCGGAGGGTCGATTTTTTGGAGAAGGGAATGGGGATGTTGGCGGCTATGACAAGTCCCCAACCACAAAAAAAGAAAATTAAAAAATCCTTTGTTTACTTATAAACATGCAACATACCCATTGATATGTAAACTAACTTCATTTGTTTATTGAAATATTTTGGATAGGGTATTCAATTGTGTTTCTGTATTTATTCCATCTCTATGACTCTACAACATGTATGTATCTAATCTATATTACCAATGAATTTTCTTTTAATTATTCCTCTCATGCTTCTTTATTACCTTGTTCCTTATTACCTTGTCTGAGTTGACTCTAAATATATTTGAATGGTCATTCTTGACCTTGGTGTTATTTACAATACCCAAATGGTGTTTATAATGGTATGAACCCTCTATGTTATGCAATATCTACTATACAACCTAAGCTCACAGGGGTGTTTTAATAGTAATAGAATGGATGTTTCTATTAAGTTTTTGTCACCCATCATATTAGACTTAACCCTAGCCTGTGGCACACTTATGCCTTGGGAAACATTGTCGAATCAACTTCAGCCACATCCCATCCTCCCATATCATATTCACATGATATGTTAGGCACATTTGATGTGGGTAGTTAGATGACAATCTTGTCAATGCAACGATGAATGGACCTCCTCTAAAACCTAAACCTATTCTCTTTTTTCCACTGTACCTAAACCTATTCTCTTACCCAAGTCTCTATTCCATTCTGCATTTTTGCATATGGACTACTAGGTCTACATAGTGCACTGGAATTTGGCTCCAAGGTACAAAAATAGGGTTATGGTCTCATTCGTGGCAGCATTTCCCTTCATTCGTTGATGGTAATAGTTTCCCATGCTCAATATTAAATCAAAATATTATTTTTCCGGCCTTTCTTACACATTTGTTTTGCGACTACCTCTGATTTTTCCACTATTTTTTATTTCCATTCTTCTATTTTATCAAAATACCCATCCAACTAGCCTACCAGTGTGCACGAATCTAAATTTGAAGGACATGCTTGCTTTCTGGAAGTGTGGCTTCCCCGACGACGAAATTAATCACTAGGTAACGCTCTAGTTATTTTTCCCTTCATACAGTGACTGTAGAGATTATATCAAGCATTAATATTCCTTCCAATTTCCTCTAGCAGTGAATTTTACCTATTTAAAGTATGGCTCTTGTTACAATTTGGTTTCTTATTCATGAGTTAAAGGGTGTTGACATATAGTTATTTTGTTGTTTTTATGATGACACGGTGCTAAGATTTCTTCATCTATAATGATACTCTTTTGTTCATACAGGGGGCACCACAGACAAATATCCTTCAACTAATGGTCACATCTATTGATGGACAATGCTAGGTACTTCAGTGTTCTATAGTTTGTGTTATGAAACCAACTCCCAAAAAGATAGAAAAGAGATATCAACACCTTATAAATTAGCCTCTTCGAGGGGGAAACCTCCTTTACATTACACAAATGAACAATTCTTGGATGATACAAATGAAAAAACCCCCTTTATATAGGCAGGAGTCTAAGGGGTCACAATATAATCAAAGGCGCCATAACAATAATAATATAAGGGCACAACAATAATAATAGTGGGCTTCTATGGGGCACAATAATAACAATATGTGGGAAATAGGGGCACAACAATAACAATAAAGACTACAATGACAATAGTAATGGGGGAATCACTAGTATTATAGGGACATAACATGCCCCTCTCCGAAATTGATCGATTTCATAGCTGTCGAGTTCTTGTTTCTGTGACTTCTTCAGGTTTCAATATGATTTTTCCTTGCTTGTCAAGTTCTTACAATATTTTTCGAACTAGAAGATTCCCACCAATAACCTTCTTTAAGCATGAAACATGGAAAACTGGGTGCACTCGAGAAGCTGCGGGAAGCTTCAATTTGTATGCCATAGTACCAATCTTTTGCAACACCTTGTAGGTACCATAATACTTTGGTGATAATTTATTATCCTTCTTAGCTTGCTTGATGGACATTTGTTTATATGGTTGTAGGTGTAGAAATACCCAGCCACCTATATCAAAACTTCTTTCACTACGATGTTGATCTACTTATTGTTTCATTCTATTTTGTGCCAAAGTTAGGTTATCCTTTAAGAGTTAGAGAACTTGATGTTGATGCTTGATGTGATCTTCCACTGCTTGAACCTTCAAATTTTCTCTTAAATATGATGTGATGGATGGTGGGTGATAGCCATAAAGTGCCATAAATGGGGTCATTTTTGTAGCAGTATGGAAGGAAATGTTATACCACCATTCAATCAGAGGGAACCATTTGGCTCATTGTGTCTGTTTATCAAATACAAAGCAACGAAGACATCCTTCCAAACATTTGTTTACTGTCTCAGTTTTCCCATCAGATTGAGGATGATAAGATAAGCTATGAGCTAACTGAGTACCAAGAGAAGAAAATAATTCTATTCAAAAATTTCCAGTGAAAATGGGATTTCTATTGCCAATAATAATATTTGGGTTTCCATGTAGTTTTTGAATTATTTCCTGTTGCACAAAAAAATGTCGCCTTGACATTCTGCAATTTGCGTGAGTCCATCACCACTCATATTTTCCTCCTTTGCAAGTCTTAAGCGTCAGTTCCTCATATCAAGCCTTGAAAATAAGAGAAAGCCCTCAAAAGTCTATAAAACTCTGGTTCTGCACTTTCTCTTAGGATTACCTGTGGTCCTGCACCTAAAGGTCATGTCCCCTATGCACCTGATCACTCTGTCTTTGTGTTATGGGTGCGGATCCCTGTAAAAGTCAAAAAGGCGCAAGTATATCCCTAAAAACTCACTTTGAGTCATTTCTAGAAGCTTCTGGAAGGAATCTTGAGGTGGCAAGTTCGCTCCTTTAAGGTTCATGCATCCCATACCTTAAGGAGATAACCCCTTGATGTGAGGAGCTTATCCATTTGAAGGAGGACTCTATCCCTTCATAGGTGGACCTGTAACCTCCTTCTTCTACACTATAAAATGAAGCATTGGGCTGGTTACTTGGGAGGTTGAAAGCTGAATATTTTTGAGGTGAAATGTTGCAAGAACTTAGTATTCCTAATTGAGCTTTTATGAGGAGAGATTACATACCTCTTTTATCTCATTTGGAAGAGTGTAAGGCTTGTTAAAGTAAAGGAGATTCCTGTTTTGGACCTTGGGAAGAGCTTGTTCAACATCAAGGCTGAAAAGGTTGTAAGCTTCTTCTATTTAAAAGTTAATACAAATAAGTTTGTTTTCCTCAATAAGCTGTGTTTTATGGTTTATTTTATGGATTCCTTGATCACCATAATGAACATGATTTATGATATTAGCTATGCAGGTGTTATTTGATGTTTTCTTGTTTGTGTTTGCAGGTTCTCAAAAGGAAACTCTTGTGGACAGTTGAAGGATGGCTACTACAAACTAGTGTTGGACTTAAGGTAGGGTCTAAACACTCTGTAGTTTTTATTTATGAATAGCATATGTTTAGAGAAAGATAGATTTTTTTGTCCTTCTTGTTGCTAGATATCTTTTGATACTAGGGAGATCGGCCTTGTCTACAAGATCGATTTATCTGGCCAACAAATTGGCTACTCCACTCGGGAACTGAATTTGGTTTTTGGTTTTCCTTTGTCTTTGACTTGAGAAACTTGTTTTCGTTTCTAGTTTTTGCTTGATTTGTGTGGGATTGGGTAGTTTTTAGGATTTGGATTATTTTTTATTTTTTTGAAGTTTTTAGGGGACCACACTTTCTTTTTACAGACAGTGTGGGCATCTCCTCACTTTTCCTTCAGTACACAAAGTGATACCGCATCTGGTTCTTCTGGAAACCTGCGGACCCTGTGAAATTTTTTTTAAAACCTAAAATGTTTTCTTCCATTTAAGTTTAGGTTTTATTTATAGTTTTTAGTGTCTACCTAGATCTGCATGTGTTCTGTGAAAAATCTCTTATGAGTGAGTTCCATTGGTATTTTTGTTTTAGATGATTTTCTAGAAGTTTTGGATGCCTGGGTTGGTTTTCACTTGGTCTCTGTAGTGACTCAAAGATCAGAAGCTTGAGAAACCTTAGATTACCCTGGTGTCTTTTTCTCTTCTTGATGAGTCTGATTAGTTTGTGAAATCTGTCCTTTGTGTGAAATAGATTTACTTTTCTCTTTGCAAATCTTTGAACGAACTTGGTTATAAGTTTTGAATTTCATTTTTATAAAAGAAAACATATCTGGATGTTTTTTGATTGATTTGTTATTCTGAACAAATGAATCGTTAGTTTCCTGAATAACTAAGTAAAACGTCCTCAAAAATAATTGAAGCGTTTATTCAATTAAGTTTTTAGATCTCAAGATTAGTTTTTGTAGTTTTGAGTGTTTTCTAGAAATTGTAGAATCTCTTTTGAAAGAAATTGTTTTTTGTATTTTTGAAAGAGGAAAGAGATTTTTTGTGAGCTTTAATTAGTAGTCTCGTTTTGAGTTCTTATTGAAAAAGACAAAAATATTTTCTTTCCATTTACATGTTGAAAGAAGGATTTATTTCTTGAAGAATTGCATTCTCGAACTATTTCTTTTAGCTAGAGATTCGTTGAAAGAAAAATAGATTGTTTATCATTTTAGGTGCAATTTTTAGTGTTTTTAGAGTTGAGTCTTCACACCATCAAAGTTTCATTTCCATACCTATTGACTTAAAGAACAACCTATAAAAGCAACACTTAATTAAAATTGATCTAGTAATCTTTTTTATTTCTAGGGCTCTTATCACCAATATAGCTTAGGCTAGTAACTTGGAGTACAGAGTAATTAACTCTCCAAGATAGTTAAAACAAACAAGTAGCTATATCTTGTGGTAGGAAATAAATCCAATTGTAATTGATATAATCTGGGAAGCTTCTCTTTAAGGAGTCAATCACAAGATTATGTCCGAACCTTTGAGACAATCAAGTTTGTTTCATTGGGAAAGATAGAAGATTTGCGCGTATTATAAACGGTAAACCTCAAATTAACCATTGTCGAGGAGCCTAGGGTCACTTGTTGGTAAACCTTAGATTGATCATGTTGAGGAGCCTTCAAGGGGATTGAGCTTTGTTGCTCCGCCCTTGCGCATAGATCGGATCGTAGACTGTTCCCCTAATTGTATTTGTTGTTGTTGGTAACCTTAATGTCCATAAACTTAAGATTATTTCCTAAGGTGACGGTGAAGGATGGGTCTCACTGTACCTGGAGCAGACATCGACTAGACTCACTTGGATTATCTGGGGGTTCTCTTCACTCGAGATGGTTTTGTGAAGAAACTTGTGCCAGTCTATTTCACTAAGCAGGTTGTCGGGGTAACTGTTCCAACCGCCCTTTCTGTATTAAATTCTATGATGTTGGATTTCATCACCAACTAGTGTTTTAGTACAGGAAGTTACTGTTTGTGTGTGGTTTGAACTCTTAGATTTTTTAGGCATGATTCAATTGTTTGTTTCTTCAGAGACTTTTGGTGCTTTTATTGAAATTTTCTTTATTTGCGTGTGATTATTTTCATCCTACACCCAAAGATTATTTTCCTTGATTAATCATGTTAAGACACTAATCCATGTTTTCCCAATCATCGAAAACATTTTTATATGGCAGTCCTACTATTCCTTTGTGGTACCAGTGACTTTCTAGTACTTTTTCAGGAGTAACTCCTCGATTGACTGAACATCAATTATCACCTGGTAATAATGGAACTAAAATGTTGAATGTAGAACAAATTTTTATGACGTCATGTAATATTCCAAATCCTCAAACTCAAGGTAGTTAGTTACCACCTAGGGGGCGAGGTAGTCAGTTATCGCCTGGGGGGCAAGGTAGTCAGTTACCTCCTAGGGGCAACCTCAAGGTAGTCAGTTATCACCTGGGGGAAACCCCAAGGTAGTCAGTTTCCGCCTGGAGGGCTACCTCAAGGTTTTCAACCTTCAGGATAGTACATACCCCAAGGTCAACCCAATATTCCTCAGGATGCTTATTAACCCTAGTTTTAGTATGTGCCTCAGGGTTATCAACCTCAAGGTCAGTACCAAACTCAAGGTTTCCAACTGCCTTCTGGTCAATCATTCTTACAAGGATTTGGAAATGTACCTCCTAATTATTAGCCCAACGTTCAACCTGGTTATGGTCCTCCTTGTGTATAACCTTTTATGGGTCTCGGAATGAATATGGTGTGGGATCTGTCCCAAAATCAACAAACTTTGCAACCTAATGTGTGGTTATCTAATCAAACTGGACAACCTTTGGATTTTGGTCCAACCCAGCAACCTGTCCAACCTATGGCTCAAGCCTCTGCACCTAGTATAGTTCAGTAGCCTGGGCCTAGCTCACCTGAGACTCTGCCTCGAACTGCTGATGCAACTGCTGCATTTTCTGTTCAACCTACCACACCTATTTCTGGAGTATATGTAGCTTCGGTTTCTACTATCCCTGCATCAGTGCAAACTCCTCAAGTCTCTATACCCTAGTCAAGACCTACAGTTCAGACTTCAGTCTAGATGCCCGTAGGACAAGCTGGTCTAAGTACAATTGCCACGAGCCAACCATACCAGGGACAATATCAATTCGGTCCTACTGTACAAAATCCAGTTGATGAGTATCAACCGTACCCCAGCTATACTTATCAACAACCTCAACAACCCCAGTTTGGTCTGGTTAATCCTGGTTTCCTAGGAGGTTATAACATTCCTAATGCAAATCCAATTCCAGGTTATCCTGGATATCCTCCTCCTAGAGCTGGTCTCATTACATAAGGTTTTCGCGACCCTAACCTTCAATTTCCATTTATTGCAACTTTGGATTTACCTGATCTGTTGCGCCTTATGAACGATCCAATTTATTATCTTCTGTATTCACCGCCAATGCCTAATAAGTTGCCCAATGATATCCCAAAGTTTGAGGGTAAGTCAGGAGAGGATCCATCAAATCATGTGATGACTTATCATGTCTGGTGTGCATCTAATTCCATTATTGATGATTCAATTCGCTTACGTCTTTTTCAACGAACTCTGATTGGTCTTGCTGTCAAATGGTACATTGAGTTACCATGAGGCTATTTTTTATAGATTTAGTTAGTTAGCCACTTCTTTCTTAACTCATTTTCAGTTGCCTGTCAGATACAAAAATGGCACGAAATTATTAACTTCATTAAAACAATCCACGTCCACATATATTTCTGATCATATTCATGAATGGCGACGTAGAAGGCGTTTAGTGAAAGTTTTTATTCTGGATCAAATTTTAGCAGAATGGTTCGTAAAATCATTATTACCTAAAATCACTGAAGATGTAGTTAAGGCAGGAGTTGTTATTGAAGAGCATGTAATTTCTCAGGCTCAATACCTTGACCTCATTTATATGCAGTTAGGTACTTTACACAAAAAAATCCTCGATCTTCCAAAAAATACAGCTCCTTCAGGGTCTCATGCCACTGATGGTATGATTGGTTTAGTTAATATTAAAAGAAAGAAGAAATCTTCAAAGAATTCTTCTCATACCATAACTTTACCTGATTCCCCGAAAGGAGATTCTTTCGCTGAAGTTTCTGCCGACGTCCATGTCGTAGATTCATCTATGACCAAATATGGTAGTAAAGAGAAGGGGAGGAACAAAAACAATCAAAATTCAAAAGATAAAACAAATAAAAATGAATCTATTGACGAAAAATGGAAACCTTGCTATCCTTGTCTCATCTGCGACAAGGATCATTTTACCAAAGAATGCCCATATTGAGCAGAGTTTTTGAAATTCGTTAAAGGTTCTCAAATTCCTACCGTCTTGAAGGATCCTTCTCCTACTCAAGATAGTAAAACGATTGCTTCTTCCTAGAATACCTCAAAAGAACCCATTATGATGATGTCTCATGTCAGGATTGTGACACAATTGCAAGATTATGATAGTAAAAATCCTGTTGATGGTAAAGAAGTAGAATCTTCTAATTCAAACCCATCAACTACAACTCCTCCTAGTTCTGATCCGCTACAGATCGAGAAACCTAACCCAGACTTAGTAACCAAACCGCCTGCTAAAGGTATATTTCGGAAATTAGCTTTCAATCCACATGCGAGAGCTGTTCAAAATTATAACATTATTGAAGACTTGGCCATTGCCCCTTCAGCGATGTTGGCTTTGGAATTGCTGCAATCATGCCCAACACAACATAAATTACTATTGTTTTCTATAGGAGCTGTTGATATTCAGGATTCAAACCTAATAATCTTCGATTTAGAGAATAGTACATCTCGCTTACCTCATCAAATGGCTTTCCAGATTCCTATGTTAGTCAAGAATAGACCTTGCTTTCGGGTTGTGATTAATGAGGGAGCTTATACGTGTATTATGTTAATCTAGTGTTGGAGATCACTTGGTTCTCCTACACTCAATCAGTCTCTGACAATTCTAAAGGATTTTGATGGCCGAGGGTTCCATCCTTTTGGTGTTTTGGAAGATTTACCTATAGGGCTAGAAGGAAAAACTATTAATCTAGATGTGGAAGTGGTTGATGCCCCTCTAGATTACAACCTTCTCTTGGGTCACAATTGGTCTTATGTTATGACTGCTATTGTTTCATCAGTCTTTCAGCTTATTAAGTTTCCTCATAATAGAAAGATCATTATGATAGACCAGTTGAGTTATTTCTCATCCGACCCAACATCTACAGATAGTGTTTAGCATGCCGGTAAAATGACTATCCCTTACCAAGATGTTGGGGTATGTTTGATTAAATATTCTGGTTTACTAGGAACTTTTTCCTTCCCTCCTCCTAACGTATCACCTTCTATTGCAACTATTCATATGATTTCATCAAATACTATTACTTTTGATGATCCTCAAATCGTACCTTTTGATTATGAGGTGGATTCATTTGATGGCATGATGCCTTTGAGTCCCTTTGAAATTGCATATCAGGCTGTACAGTCGTTTTCTGATTCCTGACCAATAGCAAGGATAGCTTTTTCCTGTCTCAACCTCGTTAAAAAATGAAACTGGATGTCATGATGATAGTTTGTTCCTGTCTCAACCTCGTTAAAAAATGAAACTGGATGTCGCGAGGATAGTTTGTTCCTATCTCAACCTCATTAAAAAATGAAACTGCATGTCATCAGGATAGTTTGTTCCTATGTGATCCTAGTTAAAAAATGAAACTAGGAGGCGAGGATAGTTTCTTCCTGCCTCAACCTCATTAAAAAATGAAACCGGATGTTGCGAGGATAATTTTCTCCTGTCTCAACCTCGTTAAAAAATGGAACCGGGTGTTTGGAGCATAGTTCCCGGTCTTGTGTCAAGCTTGTTAAAAAATGAAACAACTCCCTTTCCAAATCAAGCCTTTGAGTCTTTCCAATATCTCGAAAGTGAACCTTCATTCCATTCACCTGGTTGAATGCAATGAAGCTTGGGGGGCATGTACCTCGATTTGCGTCATTATGCTGGGGGCATGCGAACTTATAACAAGCATAGTTTTTCATTTCAAGCTTGTGTAAAAATGAAACCAAATCCAAGCAGAGTTCTCTATGGTTCAAGCTTGTGTAATACATCTCGTGATTGCCATTTTTATCTGCTAAATTATGTTAGATGAGCCTCAGTTTTTTTCATTCCATCACCACGATCTCTTTGGCTGATCATATGCTTTCACTTGGTTGTTTTTCCTTTCCTGAGGGACTACATTTATGAGTGGTTTTATTGGCCAACCTCTTAACCATTGCATGTTTTGAGCAGTTCCACCATTGCCAGAAATAGTTGCTACCCTTTATACCACTCATTCCTCTAGGATGAGTCTTCTTTAAGCTCTTTTCTGACTTGTAAAATATGAAAAAGATTGTCGAGTTTTTCCCTTTTAACTCATTAAATAGAATAAAAGGGAGGTCCACTTACAACTCTTTTTTGACCGTATAAACATGAAAAGATCACCAGAATTTTGTTGTTTCAAGTTCGATATTGGTTATAAAATGATGTGTCTTTGATGGCTTTTTTACTTTTTCAAATTGGAGCCACTAATTATAAAAAGTACTCCTTTGATCGCAATGGTCAAGTGGTTCTCTCAAGTATTATTTTATACTTTTTCAGGCTTGGGGGACACAAATTTATGAAAAAGGACACCCATGGAGTTTCCTTAAGTTTCTCTTCTGACTCCCTAAAATTGAAAAATATCGAGTTTTCCTATACTATACGCGTTAAAATTTAACGGTAAAGGACCTATTCAATTTTAAACAGGAACGAACCACACCTTCTTAGGGTTCGAATTTTAAACTAAGTTGGACTCATCCAAAGGATGAGCTTATAAACAAGCAAATGCTATCCTCCTTAAGTTTGTCAAAAATAAAGAGGTACTTGCTAGAAATGGTGGGGGAAAGAGAGAAAAATGAACCTGTTTGTTACACTTTGTGTTTTAGAAAAGCAGTTAACCACTCTTGAACACAACACTTTTTTTTCACCTAGCGTTGCACAAAAAATTGTCACCATGAATTTCTGCAATCTTTGTGAGTCTATCACCGCTCGTACTTACCTCCTTTGCAAGTCTTAAACCTCAGTTCTTCATATGAAGCCTTGAAAATAAGAGAAAGACCTTAAAAATCTCTAAAACACTCGTTTCACACTTTCTCTTAGCATTACCTGTGGTTCCGCACATATTGGTCATGTCCCCTGCGCACCTGACCACACTGTATCTGTGTTATGGGTGCGGACCCCTGTAAAAGTTAAAAAGGAACAAGTACATTCTTAAAAACACACTTTGAGTCATTTCTGGAAGCTTCTAGAGGGAATCTGGCGGTGGCAAGTTTGCTCCTTGAGGGTTCATGCTAACCCCTTGATGTGAGGAGCTTATCCCTTTGAAGGAGGACTCTATCCCTTTAATGGTGGACCTGTAACCTCCTTCCTTTGCAATATGAAATGAAGCATTGGGCTGGTTACTAAAAAGGTTGAAAGATGAATATTTTTTAGGGTAAATGCTGCTGGAACTTAGTCTTCATAATTGAGCTTTTGAGAGGAAATATCACATACCTTTTGATCTCATTTGGAAGAGAGTGAGGCTTGTCAAAGTAGAGGAGATTCCTATTTGGACCCTGGGAAGAGCTTGTACACCATCAAGGCACCAACGTTGTAAAGTTCTTCTATTTCAAAGTTAATACAATCAAGTTTATTTTTCTCAATAAGCTGTGTTTTATGGTTTATTTCATGGATTCCTTGATCACCATGATGAACATGATTTGTTATATTAACTATACAGGTGCTCTTTGATGTGTGCCTATTTGTGATTGCAGGTTCTTAAAAGGAACTTTTGGAGCTATTGGAGCATGGCTGTCACAAACTAGTGTTGGACTTAAGGTAGGGCCTAAAACACCTCTTTAGTTTTTATGAATAAATCGCAATATGTTTAGAGAAAGGTAGATTTTCTTGTCCCGCTTGTTGCTAGATATTAGTTGATACTAGGGAGATCGGTCTTGTCCGCAAGAACGATTTATCCAGCCAACACCTAGGTTGGGAAATCCTTTGCCTAATAGTTAATCAAACCATATTGAAATTCTTCAACTGGTTTCTGGGTATTAGCTTTTGGTCAATTGTCACCAAACCATTTGCAGTGTCGTTATGTGTTCAAGAGGTCAATTCAAATAAGCAATTCATCTACAAAAAATCTGTCAACCATTTTGACCATCCCTGATTTAGTCCTTGCCAAATATGTTTCTTCAAAACTTGATCTATGATTTCATGTTGTGGGCTTGCCTACGACAGATCACTTTCTATCGACTTCAGCTCATTATCTAGAAAGATGATCTAGAAATTGTCAGTACCTTGGAATATGCATGCCCTAATGGTAGGTTTCTTGCCTTCGATGATAGGTTGCATCATTAACCTTCGATCAAAGGATTTTATGACATATTGAACATTAGTTCATTTATTCACATTTCATGGATTGTACTGAGTACTTTGAGAGCCATTGACATTACTGGTGGTTTCTCTCACACTTGTTAACAGTTCACATCAATTACTGGTAATCAACTGGTTTCTACCATGTTCGACTTCGACACATTCATTCACATGGATAGAATCGTACTAGTTCGGGAAGCATAAATCAAGACCTTAGATCTAGTTTCTACCATCCAAGCTATGAGGAATTTTGTTATTCATTATACAGTGGACTATTCATAAACAGATGGCTACACCCATACTGTGTCTTCATATGTCGATACTCTTGATGTATTACAAAATCATTCCTATATCAGAACAGTTTAGTCAATTTTCTAGTCAGTTTTAATCTGAGTATGGGAATGCCTACCTCAGCAATGATATGTTCAAATATATATATTTTGCATTGAATGTTTTTACAGGTTCCGACTGGGGTGTCCACAGGATGTTCCTTGAAATGATAAATTACTTCACTCTTCTTAGATGAAAAACTCTATCTATTACAGATTTCGCACTTTACGGGGCAATATGTTGCACAAAAAATTTTCACCTTGACATTTTGCAATTTGTGTGATTCCATTACCACTCATACTTTCCTCCTTTGCAAGTCTTAAGCCTCAGTTCCTCACATCAAGCCTTGAAAATAAGAGAAAGCCATCAAAAGACTATCAAACTCTGGTTCCGCACTTTCTCTTAGCATTACTTGCAGTCTTGCACCTAAGGGTCATGTCCCCTGCACACCTGATCGCTTTGTCTCTATGTTATGGGTACGGACCCCTGTAAAAGTAAAAAAGGTGCAAGTATATTCTTAAAAACTCACTTTGCGTCATTTCTAGAAGCTTCTGGAAGGAACCTTGAGGTGGCAAGTTCACTCCTTTAAGGTTGATGCATCCCATACCTTAAGGAGCTAACCCCTTGATGTGAGGAGCTTATCCCTTTGAAGGAGGAATCTATCCCTTCATAGGTGGATCTGTAACCTCCTTCCTCTGCACTATAAAATGAAGCATTGGGCTGGTTACTTGGGAGGTTGAAAGCTAAATATTTTTGAGGTGAAATGCTACTAGAACATGGTCTTCCTAATTGAGCTTTTATGAGGAGTGATTACATACCTCTTTGATCTCATTTGGAAGAGTGTAAGGCTTGTTAAAGTAAAGGAGATTCCTGTTTCGGACCCTGGGAAGAGCTTATTCAACATCAAGGCTAAAAAAGTTGTCAGGTTCTTCTATTTCAAAGTTAATACAAATAAGTTTGTTTTTCTCAATAAGTTGTGTTTTATGGATTCCTTGATCACCACAATGAACATTATTTATGATATTACCTATGTAGGTGTTATTTGATGTTTGCTTGCTTGTGTTTTTAGGTTCTCAAAAGGAAACTCTTGTGGACGGTTGAAGGATGGCTGCTACAAACTAGCATTGGACTTAAGGTAGGGTCTAAACACCTCTATAGTTTTGATTTATGAATCACATATGTTTAGAGAAAGATAGATTTGTTTGTCTTGCTTGTTGCTAGATATCTTTTGATACTAGGGAGATTGGCCTTGTCTGCAATATTGATTTATCCGGCCAACATTTCCATAAATGCAATATAAATTGTACTGACTTAAATGGATGAGATAAAGCAAAAAAGTGTGCATACTTGGTAAGTATGTTAACTACCACCATGATGACACTCTTTCCTTCAAACTTGGATAAAAAGATGATAAAATCCATTGAAAACTCCTCCCAACGTTGACTTGGAATGGATAAAGGTTGTAATAGACCCGGTCTTAGTTGTTTCAACTTTATTTTGTTGGAAAACGAAACATTCCGCCACAAATTTTTGAATATTAGATTTAAGGCCATCCCAAAAAAATTCCTTCTTAACCCTGTGGTAAGATTTTAAAAATATTGAGTGCCATCCTAAGGGAGAGGCGTGCAATTCCAGAAGAATATTTTGTTTGAGTTGGGAATTCTGACATAGGTAGAAGCGATATTTGTAAATCATTTTTATAGCTAAATGTATCATATGTAAGAGGATCTTGTTGTAACTTTTGAATGAGTGCCCACACTTCTTTGTCATTCTTCCATTCATCCCTTACTTCGTTTATCCAATCTGGTTGGATAATAGAAATGGAAAAAAGCAATTCTTCCACATCCTCATCCTTTCTTGAGAGTGCATCTGCCACAACATTTTGTTTCCCTTTTTTGTATATGATTTCAAAGTCATAACCCATCATCTTTGTGACCCATTTTTTCTACTATTCTGAAGATAATCTTTGTTCTAAAAAGTATTTAAGACTACCATGATCCGTTTTTATCTTGAAGTGTCTTTCCATTAGGTAGGGTCGCCATTTCTTAAGTGCATGTAGTATTTCCAATATTTCCTTCTCATAAATAGCTTTGTGTAAATACTTTCCATTGATTGGACAACTTTCGAAAGAAATGGATCTTTCTTCTTGCATTAAAACAACACGAATTCCATTTCCTAAGGCATCACATTCCACAATAAAGGTTTTTGTGAAGTCCAGTGTAGCTAAGACTGGTTCTTGGCACATTGCCTCCTTAAGATGTTCAAAGGCCTTCGTTGCTTCTGAGTCCATAACAATGCTTCTTTCTTCAATAATTTTGTTAGAGGTGCTTCTATTCTCCCATAATTCTTAACAAACTTGTGATGCTACCCTGTCAACCTGAGAAATCCTCACAGATACTTTATGGATGTGGGGATTTTACATTCCCTAATGGCTTTAATTTTGCTAGGGTCTACCTTAACACCTCCATGAGATACAATATGACCCAGATGTTTAACCTCTTGTACTCCAAAGAAACATTTGGAGCTTTTTGCATATACTTGTTTCTCCTCCAATAGTTTGAGCACCATGTTAACATGTTGAACATGATCCTTCTAAGACTGGCTATGGATTAGTATATCATCAAAAAATACTAACATAAATTTTCTAAGGAAGGGTTTGAAAATGGAATTCATCAAACCTTGAAATCTGGAAGGTTCATTGGTAAGGCCAAAAGGCATGACCAAAAAATTCATAATGACCCTCATGAGTTCTAAATGTTGTTTTTGGAATGTCTTTAGTCTTCATTCTGATTTGATGATATCTTGGATGAAGATAAAACTTGGTGAAGTAAATTTATGCATGCAATTAATCCAATAGTTCATCAATGACAGGAATGGGAAATTTATCTTTAATAGTGAGCTTGTTGAGCTCCTTATAATATAGACACATGCACCATGATCCATCCTTCTTGTGCTGATCCAGGTGGATGTTGGTGGCCACCCACCTATTCCATTTGGATGCCCACAATTGCCTCTTTCAGCATTTTCAGTTTCCTTAATTGTAGCACAACTTACTATTTTTAGCAGTTTTTTCGGGTCCTGAACTTCCGGAGCCATTTTGAGGCCCTAAACGACGCTTTTTGGGGAATCCAGGGGAAACATGGGTCCATGCAATGGAACGATGTTTCCCATTCCAACAATGGTAGTTCTCAGATAGATATTTCTAACGATCTATCATACACATCAAACAGAGATCGTATGCCAAAGTTACGACCCTGGGAAATTGATGTACCAATTTACCCAAAACGGGGCCCACAATTTGGCGTTTCATCTTCTAAGGTCGGTTTTGGAATGTGAAGGGTTTTCCATTGTTTCTCAATAATAAATAGGCCTTCGAGCCTCATTATAACACAAGTTCGGAACAGTTCAGAGACATGTAGCCGCACATCTCTTCTCAGAGATAAGCTACCATCGTCCTAGCTGGTTTATTTCCAATTCTGGTTGTAAGCATATTTCGGTATTTTCCATTTATGAAATGAAGTGTGATTTCCGCTGCATCTCTTTATTTATGGTTATCGCATCTTTGTATTTATGGTTATCTCTGTAAT
>APFE030737156.1:0-47621 GCA_000404065.3 Pinus taeda
AAAAAAACATCCAAATATGTTTTCTTTTGGAAAAATGAAATTCAAAACTTATAACCAAGTTCGTTCAAAGATTTGCAAGGAGAAAAGTAAATGTATTTCTCACAAAGGACAAATTTCACAACCAAGTTAGACTCATCAAGAAGACAAAAAGACACCAGGGTAATCTAAGGTTTCTCAGGCTTCTGATCTTTGAGTCACTACAGAGACCAAGTGAAAACCATTCCAGGCATGCAAAACTTCTAGAAAATCATCTAAAACAAAAATACCAATGGAACTCACTCACAAGATATTTTTGACAAAACACATGCAGATGTGGGTAGACACTAAAAGTTGTAAATGAAACCTAAACTTAACTAGAAGAAAACATTTTAGGTTTTTCAAAAAAATTTACAGGGTCCGCAGGCTTCCAAAAGAACCAGATGCGGTACCGCTCTGTGTACTAAAGGATGAGTGTGGAGATGCCTGCACTGTCTGTAAAGAGAAAGTGCGGCCCCCTGAAAACTTTGGAGAAAACAAAAAATAATCTAGATTCTAAAAACTACCCAATCCAACACACATCAAGCAAAAACCAGAAACGAGAACAAGTTTCTCAAGTCAAAGACAAAGGAAAACCAAAAACAAAATTCAGGTCCCCAGTGGAGTCGCCAATTTGTTGGCCGGATAAATCAATCTTGTGGACAAGGTCGATCTCCTAGTATCAGAAGATAGTCTAGCAACAAGCAGACAAACAAATCTATCTTTCTCTAAACATATGCGATTCATAAATAAAAACTACAGAGGTGTTAAGACCCTACCTTAAGTCCAATGCTAGTTTGTAGCAACCTTTTCAACCTTGATGTTGAACAAGCTCTTCCTGGGGTTCGAAATAGGAATTTCCTTTACTTTGACAAGCCTTGCACTCTTCCAAATAAGATATTAGAGGTATGTAATCTCTCCTCATAAAAACTCAACTAAGAAGACTAATTTCCAGCAACATTTCACCTAAAAAATATTCAACTTTCAACCTTCCCAGTAACCAGCCCAATGCTTTATTTTATAGTGCAGAGGAAGGAGGTTATAGGTCCACCTATGAAGGGATAGAGTCCTCCTTCAAAGGGATAAGCTCCTCACATCAAGGGGTTAGCTGCTTAAGGTAAGGGATGCATGAACCTTAAGGGAGCGAACTTACCACCTCAAGATTTCTTCCAGAAGCTTCTAGAATTGACTCAAAGTGAGTTTTTAAGAATATACTTGCACCTTTTTAACTTTTACAGGGGTCCGCACCCATAACACAGAGACAGAGCAGTCAGGTGCATAGGAGACATGACCATTAGGTGCGGGACCGCAGGTAATGTAAAGAGAAAGTGCGGAACCAGAGTTTTAGAGACTTTTGAGGGCTTTCTCTTATTTTCAAGGCTTGATATGAGGAACTGAGGCTTAAGACTTGCAAAGGAGGAAAGTATGAGTGGTAATGGACTCACACAGATTGCATAATGTCAAGGTGACAATTTTTTGTGCAACAATGCAGGCATATGGGGCGAAACCTGCGCGGAAGCACACAACCTTCGTGTTAGTAGACACGGTCAGTAAGCAGGTATGAGCAAGGCAATGGCATAAACAACCCCTCTAGTTGGAACCACAAAGTATGGAAAGACTAAGTGCGCAAAAGGTTATCCATGCAAAATCCTTTAACAAAGTGTGTGAAGCGCTGAACAAGGTCCACAATGAGAAGCGGGCTGACTTGGACCTGCACGTACTAGCGGTTCTATGGGCTTATAGGATCGCGTGAAAAAACCTAACAACGTAGGCATCGCCAAGGCTGGAGTATGAAGCAAACGTTGTTGGCCCTATAACACATGAAATACCTAGTCCGCGCATGACAACACCGATAGATACGACGGTTCGCGGAACCTTGGAAGAAGAAATCCAACAGGGAAATTTTAGGCTCCAAGAAATTGAGAAAGAAAGGGTGTGATTATGGAAGAAAAGCGCTCTGGTAGAAGTGGAAGTCAAGAAGCTAGAGGACGAGATAAAGGAAGATTTTCTTGATAAAAAGATCGGGGGTGAAACGACAAGATGCACATAATCACGCTAACGAGTTTGAGGGCTATCGTCACGAATTGATCAGTTTGATGCCTTGGCTTGGACCACACATTACTACGTGAATCAACCAGGCTAGTGCGCTGTAGAAGATAAAGTGTGCGATGCTACCAGAAACAATAAAAGGTGGGTATTTTCCAGGAAAAGTGATGGAGGACAGGATGAAACCCTATACAGGTGGTGCAACCACTTGACTAGCCTAGGGAAGTACAATCTTAGCACTCCAGGCAGTTGAAAGGAGGCACGGGACTATAAACTACACTGCCCGGAAGCTGTATGATGTTGGAGCTGCTCGCAGAAGCAAGGAGTCACAAGGTCTACAACCGAGCAAGAGGGGCTACACCATATCCAGCATCAATGACAAAGAAGTAAGAGTGGCGACCCAAATTCTGGTAGGAAAGGTTATGCGCAAGTGCCACGCAGATGAGGTACCCGCGCCAGTGGTAGAACTTGCTGAGCAGTACACGAAGAGGGTCCAATTTAACTGGTCTGAGTTCCTCTGCAAGGAATTCTTGGAGAATTTCTGTGAAGCTTAGGAACAGGGCAAAACGTTCCACTATGTATGGCTTCTGCTGTCCAAAGTGCTTGTGGCAGGGGAATTACTGGAGGATAGTCAATTCCCCACAATTGAGAGGGATTTACCGGAGGCTGCGAAGTACGCTTCGCTATGAGCCACAAAGGATGCAAATAGGATCCACGACAGTAAGATATTCTGGGTTTTCATGGAGATGAACCTCAGAATGGGGATCAACCGTAAGCCGCGGTTGTCACCCACTATCTACAACAACCTGTAAAGTTTTGTAGAGTTTAAGGTGGACGTCCACATCATATACATCAGAGCGTGCAAGGACCTGGCTAAGCAATGGTGAGAGCTACCCTTTGTAGCCACAGACGATGTAATCTTTAATGTATCGGAGACATGGCTGCCGAAATGGCGCGCTCCAGACATCAAGATGATAGAGAAGTATGCAGCGTAGAGGAAGAAAGAGGAAGCCAAACTGCGCATGGCACAATTGGCAGAAAAGAGAAGGAAGGAGGTAGTGGCAACAAAAGTGCAGGAGGTGTTGTGTGTGGAGCATGATTGTTCAGAGGTCTTTGTTTCAGCCAGATGTATACCCCAGGAAGTTTTGTACATCCCTCCACACGAGGGGGTGCGGGGGGGACTTGTCCCCCCCACTGGGGTCCGGGGGGGCCGATCCCCCCCGACTGGGGGGTCCTGGGGCCAGCGGTCCCTCGGCGGGGGCTCGGGGGTAGCGCCCCCGAAGCTAAAAACAGATGTAAATTTGCCTTGTAAAAGTATAGTAATTTCTAGTCAATCTGAACCGTTCATTAGGCGGATGATCTGACGGTAGAACTTATGTTTAGTTTAGGGTTTTTTGCCCTAGAAGGCAACCCCTCTCTTTGTATGAGGGTATTGTATTTGAGGCGGTGATATAGATGTGTATTCTGTGTGTGAGCGAGAAACAGAGAGGTGAGACTGTGAGAGAAAACAGAGGATATTACAGCGGCTTTGCTGTAGGTTGTGTCTCTTCATTTTGCTGGATAATAGAAAGGAAGGACTGGCTGTTCGATGTGGACGTAGCCCAAACTGGGTGAACCACGTATATCTGTGTCTCTCTTGTTTTGTGCGTTTTCTGTGTTTATATTTCTGCAATATTTTATGTGTTCCATTGCTCCGTAATATATAATTTTCTAACATGAGGTGCAGGATGCTACACAAAAAGCAGCTGAATGGAAAAAGGTAGCAGCAACAGCAACAATGTAGGAGGCAATTAAGAAGGCGCGCGAGGGCCAAAAGTCACCTTCGCATGAGCAGGAAGCAGAAGAAGAGGAGAGAGGCATGGACCCACAAACCGCGTCAACACAGTTGAAGCGCCAGCACCCGACCGAGTGGACAGGGCCGTGTAAGAAGGTCAAGGAAATTGTCTCGATCACCCTTACCGAGGGTGTTCTGCACAACATCGATGAGGCAGTGCGTGATGTCACCTTCGAGGCCCTCCAAAATTTTATGCAGGGGAACCAGATTGTGTTGGGGCCACTCAAAGCACAACTGTAGGAGTTGCAGGTGCACACTCCTCAGGCTAGTACCCTTTCGACCAGCCTCGCAGTTGGGACAACTGTAACAGAGCAGATGTTGCGGGCTCAGGTGACAAATACCATAGTGCTACCAGAAGGGGCACTAGTGACAACAAATGAGGTCGACAGGCCTATGGTTAGCACATTGAAGGACATCGGAATCAACATAGGTGCACTACCACGAAAGAAATTGTACGTTCTGCGGGATGGGATTACTGCAGAACTGTGGGCGAGGGAGAGCCACACGCTGCAAGTACTGAGTGAGCAGAAAATCAACATGGAACAGCTGAGCTTGCAGCGCGACGAAGTGGTGTCGTAGAATTGACAGCTGGTATAGGTACTGGACGAAGCTTGTCAAAGCATCCCGGAGCTGGCCATCCTAGTAGACACACCAGCAGATGCATGCATCCATAGGTTAGCAGCAGGGGTGCGCGAGGCATGGGAGGAAATGACAAAGGCTCAGCTGGAGCTAAACCTGCAGATCATAGAGCTGCGGTTGAAGGCGTAGTCGTCCACTCCTCCGGAAGTAAGAGAACAACGCACCATCGCTATTACAGCGGGACTGGACAAGATCAACAATGCAATATGAGACTACACCAGAATATTGGAGGAGTCATTTGAGGTCCTCATGAATCTGCAGGAGGACCCCAACTGTTGGAGAGGTAAATCCCCTCTACAGATAGAGGCGACCCCTATTAGCCCAGAACGGGTCTAGCAACAATCAAACAATGCTATCACGCAAGTTCCTAATTGCAAATAAAGAGTAGGTGATGAAGACCTACTTGAGATCCAACGCTTTAGTTCGTAGAAGAGATGGCGCTCGCGTTCCTTTGCTTTGGCCGGTCACGATCCTCTACTATCCACGTGAATGAACACCTGCACACAAAGAGAACAAACACAAACACCAACGTGAAATCTAATATATGCAATTATACATCAGTCAGGAAGGATATAATTCAACATCAACCATTACAAGTACAACGAGAATGGAACCATAATGATAGTCATCTATTTATTAATATTCAACAAAGGAGAATACAACCAGCGTCCTGACGTCAAGTCCTCCTTTGGCTGGGTGCTCAGCTACACAAGTCTTGCAAAAGCTTGAAGGGGTGAGGGACAAGCTCTCTCTCTCTTTAGTGACAAAGTCTCCTTACTTAGGGAAAGCCTTATGGATACAAAGAAGGCTTCTTGCAACTCCAACCTTTTGATGTCTTCCTTTCAGCACAAGTATTGCCACAAGAGTCAAAGCTATTAGAACCAGAACTAGCTTGCTCAAGCCATGAGAACAAGCTTTTATAGAGGAAAAGGAAGAGATAAGGTCAATCCCCCACAATCATGGATTTGGCTTCATCACTTGGAAACTTCCATGGAATGGTGGCAAACAACTTTCCATCCAAGGAGATTCGAAGCCAAACCATCCTCACTCAATTTGGAATCAGTTTGGTGAATGAGGTGGACAGAACCTTCAAAGGTTTGAGTGGTTAAAAACTTTACCCGAAATGATTGGCGCGATTGCGACTCTGGGACAGAGCGCCAATGGCGCGCCCTTTCTTTAGGATTTTCCCCATTGGCGCGGGCATAACACAGGGCACCCGCGCTAATGCAAAAAGGGCTATTTTTAAGGGCAATGAGTAGGAGATGTCTGAAGGGCATATGAATCTCATGTTTAGAGGTAAATAATGTTGAGATTGCGACAAGATGATGGAGCTTAGTGAAAAGAGTCGCCTTCACTATGTGGGCCCGCAGGCTATTTTTGGCGCAAGTCTATTTTTAGACTATGTCTATTTTTAGACATATGGATCATGTCTATGGATTGCAGGTTGCTATTTATGGATGATTGATGAAGTTGGAAAAAATAGATGGACTTCTATTTTTTAGACCACAGCGGAGTGACTGCTCAGTCTAAATATAGAACAGTCAAATATTATTAGCTCATAATAATATTTAGACTATAAACTTTGTCTTATTCTCTTGGAGCACTTCAGGATGAGCTACGGATGTTGTACATGCAGATCCCAGAAGGAAATACGTGGTTACCTATGGGATGACTAATATTTGCATGCAGGACTTCAGTTAGAACTCAAGTGAGTTGAGTTTAGCGGATGGAGGTGCAGTTGATGGAGTTGTGTTCAGTTTAGCTTTGTTAAACTGGTTGTATTTAGTCTAACTGGCAAATAGACTAGAGATGAGTTGGGTGAATAAGTTATTAATTAATTCACAAGTTATTAACTCATAATACAACTAATGAATACATCAGTTAACTCAGTTGCATGTCAGTGCATGTTCAGTTCAGCAGGGACAGGTGTTAGAGAATCAGATTGCTATCAGTTGTGACTATAGTTGTGCATCAGATCTTGCACAATCAAGGGATTGAGTATGCAAATGAGTTTGCCCACGTATTTTCCCACATTGTAGCTTGTGCTCACGTGATTTAGCCAAGTAAATACGTGGTTTCCTTGGAATTATCATCAGTTCTTGAGCAGGTATTGAGCAGCGGAGGCAGGCAAGCAGCGAAGGAGATTTGAGCCATGATTGATTCAGATCTGAGCTGTATTGTGTGTAACAGAGGTGGAGATACTTGTGAGAAGTATTATGCTGTGTAATGTTACATGACTCAATCATTAATATACAGATAGTTGGGGTTTTTAGCGAGATGCTTTCCCCGGGATACATACTGTGTTAATGTGTGAATGCTCTTGATGTTTTATTGTTATTGATGCTGCTATATTGATGATCAACGTAGAGGAGCTTATGTATTGTGTATGTTTTCCGCAATAGTACATGATCAGGATAATATCTGTTGAATATGTGTTAAATTATTCAAAATTTCTACAACATTGATCAAAAGTGTTCATTTTATACCATATAAGACTACATACTCCTGAGATAGCTATAGTTTTCATTGATGAGATTGTGGGATTACATAGAGTGCCAAGGAACTTGATTATATCAAATAGGGGAGTCGTGTTTATAGGATGATTTTGGATCAATTTCCAAGAATCCTTGGGAACCTAGTTAAACTTCAACACTGCTTATCACCTCAAGATGGATTTCCAAATAGACACAAGAAATCAAATCCTCGAGGACATGTTATGAGTGTATGTTATGGACCAACAAGAGAAATGAGAAGATTTTTTACCATTAGTAGATTTTTCTTACAATAACAGTTATCATAGTTCCATCAAGATGGTGCGATTCGAGTTCCTATATGGGAGGCCTTGCAGAATGTTTTCCCACTGGGATTGACTAGTGGACCAAGTATTAATAGGACTGAAAATAGTACTAGAGATGGAAGAAAAAACCACCATGATTAATGGGAGGCTAAAGAAAGCACAAGATCAAAAAATGAGTTATGTTGATTCTCATCAGACTAATTGAAGTTATGAAGTGGAAGATAGGGTGTTTTTTAGTGTAATGCCCCAAAAGAGCTCCATAAATTTTGGGAAGGGAGCGAAATTATCTCCACAATTTTTGGGATCATTTGAGATCATAAAGAAGAAAGGGTCAATAGCATATAGGATTTTTTTACCTACATAATTAGCATGTAAGTTTGATGTATTCCATGTGTATGTATTACATCATTATATTTCAAATTCTTCGCATGGTATTGGCTTGATTCATTTGCAAGTCTTAAACGATGGCAGAGTGATAGCCAATCTAATTCACATATTGGACCAGGAAACTATACAGCTTAAATGGTAATTTGTGGACCAAGTGAAGATCTAGTGAGGTTTGATAAGTGTAGCAAGAAAGTCTTAATTTGACTTTGCCTTGGCTAAATTGAGAAAATTTGAATTTCCACATCAGCAGACAACTTGGAGGTAGTTAACTGGGGTGACATGGCTCTTGTCACTCAGTTAGCTTAGTAAATTCGAGTTAGAGGGCTCAGAGTTCAGTTAAGAATTTGTGATTGCTAATTTGTAGCAATCAAAGTCATTTATTTCCAGTTGTATTCAGTTAAACCAGTTCTAAATTTTGATAGAACTAGTTGTGTTGAAAAATGCAGCAAGAAATTCTCAATTTGATTTTGCCTTGATTAATCTGAGAAAAATTGAATTTCCACATCAACAGATAACTTGGATGTAATTAATTTGTGTGACATGGCTTGTGTCACCAAGTTTACTCAGTAAATTCGAGTTAGAGGGCTTAGAGTTCAGTTAAGACTGTGTGCTTGTTAATTTGTAGCAATAAAGGTCAGTTATTTCAAGTTGTTCTCATCTAAACTAGTTCTAATTATTGGAGGAACTAGTGGAATGTCAATTGTGTAGTGAGACTTCAGTCTAACTCGGTGATCAATTAGCCCAAAATGGATAGTGCATACAGAGAATTTGAGTTCCCCAACTGTGGTGGAGATTCCAAGGCAGTGTAACATCAATTGTAGACTAGTCTTGAGTGTACAGGGCTTGCATACAATCACATGATCAACCTTGGGAATTACACAATCAATTTGAGGAATTTTCTAAATAACAAGAGCCTAATTTGTTAAGGAATTGCGCAAGGAAATAGGGGCTCAAGAAAAGGCAGAAATTTACTAAGTCTGGGTCAGAGATTCTTAGTGAGCAGAGAGATAGGTTATTCACTTGTAGGTTGTGCTCAATTAATCAAAGAAATTGTAATACATCTCTATTCATCAAATTAATGTAAGCAGGCATAGGGGTTTTTAGCAGATTTCTTTCCCTTGGAAAAATATTGTGTGCATGTGTGTTATTTTTCATTGCATGTTTGTGATTGATGTTATAAATTGTGAATTGAATTCCGCAAAGTAGTAGATTAGTTGTGTCTTGTGATTTTGATTAAAAATTCATGAGCAATTGAAAACGTACACCATAATTTCTACATGGTATCATAGAAGGATTCACATTAGAGCAGGATTTTTGAAGTTGTTTCTCAGGAGGTTCGATTTTTCAATTTAGTGTAGCAGGATCTCTATAGAGTTGGGAAGATGACCTTCGACGAGCTGAGACTAGAATATGCCTTGGAAGGAAGCTCTAATTTCATTGAGTGGAAGGATCGCATGGAGGCAATTTTGAATGACAATGGATTTCTAGTGTAAATGAAGATAGATGTTGCAAAACCATGGGCTCCTGATGGACAGAACCTACCCCAGTGGAAGAAAGATGTATCCAAGGCAAGGAGAATAATCTTGGAGGGAGTGTGAGACCACATTATCACAAATATGCATGGGAAATAAACTCCTTATGCAATGTCGCAAGCACTAACATATATGTTCCAGAATAGCAACGACCAAAGGAAATTGACGCTCAAGAATAAACTTTGAAATATCAAGATATAGAAAAATGAGACTATTCAAAAGTATATGAGAAGGATCACACAAGTTTGTGGTAAGCTTGGAAGAGTTGGTGTTACTTTTTCAAATAATGACTTGGTAAGCCTAACCCTTCTAGGCCTTCGCAAGAGTTGGCATAGCTACCAAGATTCGGTGAATGGGAGGGAGAAATTACCAAATTGGGAACGCTTATGGTCTGATTTGGTACAAGAGGAAATAAAGTGGAATACTAGAGATGGGACTTCATCCAAGGGCGAGGACAAATAAAACTTTTCATTGGTTGGAAAGGAAAAGAAGGTAAAAGGGAAGAAATATCAAACCAAACTAGAATCCAGCCAAGGGGGAAAGAAGAAATATTTTTCCAAAATTAAATGCTTCAATTGTCATGAATTCAGGCACTATGCCATGAAGTGTCCACACAAAAATTCGAGCAAGAAGGACTCAGGAGGAGAAACAAGTGAAGCATTGGCTTCACATTTTGAGATTAACTTCCTCTTATCACATGCATGGCCAGCACAGTAATGGGGACCGTGTGGTACTTGGACTTAGGTGCATCGTTCCACATGACAGGGTGTAGAGACTTTTCAAGTGACTTCTAGGAGAAATATCTCCAGATGCACATCGAGTTGGGGGACGACAGAAGATATAGTGCAATCGGGATTGGTATAGTCACCTTTCAAAGGGAGACAATATCCCCTCTCAAACTCAAGGATGTCATGTTCATTCCAGGCCTAAAGAAAAATCTCATCTCTGTTGTAGTTTTGGAAGACCATGGCTACAATGTGATCTTTAGCAAAGGGAAATCATTCCTAAGACACATAGCCACGGGACAAGTGAAGTAGATCGAGGTTCATGTGAAAAACCTATATAAGTTAGATGTGGAATATTGTGCTACATTAAGCACTAAGATAGAGAAAGTACAACGTTACGATGTCAGCGAAGTTTGGCACAGAAGACTTGGTCATTTACATCATAGTGCCTTGAAGATTATGTAGCAAATAACCACTATCCTCCCTAAAGGAGAACTTGAGCAGCAAGATGTATACAAATGATGTACCTTAGGGAAGGAAGTACGTAAAATCCACATTCCATGATTGGGACGGCAAAGCACAAGATGTCTTGGAAAGGATCCACTTTGATGTTTGTGGACCTTTCTCAACGACCTCCACTACCAGACACACATATTTTGTCATTCTTATTGATGACTTCTCAAGGAAGTGTTGAATCTTCTTCATGCAGAAGAAAGATGATACATTCTCCAAGTTTGTAGAATTCAAGGCACAGGATGAGAAATAAATCGTTGAGAAGATGAAGGCTCTCAGGAGTGATTATGGAGGTGATTATGTTTCGAATGAATTCAAAAATTTATGTGTGAAAGAAATCATTTGAAGAGAGATGACAACACTACACAACCCACAGCAGAATGGGGTGGCTGAGAGAAAGAATTGTATCATTGTGGGAGTTGCAAGGGATATGTTGCATGACAAAGGCATATCTCTTCATTTGTGGGTTGAGGCATGTAACATAACAATCTACTTGTAGAACCAAAGACCTCATCATATTCTTTGTATGATTACATTGGAAGAGGCCTTCTCGACAAGAAATATGGATGTGCCACACTTCAAGATTTTTAGAGCCTTCATTTACTGTCATGTCTCCAAAGAATGAAGCAAAAAGCTTGAGCTGACAACAAAGATGGGGCATTTGTGTGTTACATAGAAACTCCACACCACTACCGTATTTACTTTCCATCTCTCAGAATGAAATTTGTGCGAAGGGATGTAAATTTTGATGAGTAGAAAGCCATGTAGTGTTCTCTTAAGAGGGAGCTTCAAATCCCACCAGAAGAGGAGTTTTTACCTCCAAAGGAGGAGCCTCATAAATTTGTGGAGAAACCACAAATTGAGGATCGAAGAGTGGAGGCATCCACTCGAGAAGAACCATCCAGAGAAGGCAGAAAAAGAACCAGGGAATTTGATAGACTTGTGCAGGATGCAAGTAAGAATGGGAGCTCCTTCAAATTTGCGCAAGCAAAGGAGGTCACTTGATAGGTACACTAACTACATGGCTCTAATGACTGAGCTTGTAGAGACCGAGCCATCATGTTTCGAGGAAGCAATAGGGAAATGTTTATGGGTAGACGTAATGGTAGAGGAATATGAATCCATTGTAAAGAACAATGTTTGGGAAGTGGTCCCAAGACTAACAGATAAATTAGTTGTGGGTTTGATATGGATCTTCAAGGTTAAGCAGGTACCAGACATAAGCATAGAAAAGTATAAGGACATATTTGTGGCCAAGGGATAAAGGAACGAAGAATGAGAAAGGTGTCCAAGGGGGTGTGCTGTCATCCAGAAGTAATATAGAAAGAACTAGAGAGACCTATAGAGACTTAGGGTTAAACCATACAACTGGTAGTGTAGAAGAGATGTTTAGGGATAACCAAAAGAGAAGCAATGGAAAGCACACTACCTTACCAACTTCTATATCTCGACATTGAGTAGTTGAGAGAATTGATTATGATAAAACTTTTTCTCCTGTAGCAAGGTACTCATCCATTAGATCATTCTTGCACTAGTCGCGCAGATGGGGTGGAAGATCCACCAAATGGATATAAAAACAACATTTCTCAATGGTGTTATTGACAAGGAGGTGTAGATCGAGCAACCAGAAGGTTTTGATACAATTGATCGAGAGTCTCATCTGTGCAGAATCAATCGAGCATTATATGGTCGCAAACAAGCACCTCGTGCTTGGTACAATAGGATTGATAGTTATCTCACAAGTTTTGGCTTCACCAAAAGAGAAGTGGATGCAAACCTCTATCACATCTTGGTATAAGGTAAATTGCTTATTATTTTCTTATATGTTGATGATTTAATTTTGATTAGCATGAGCATCTCATTAGATCTTGCAAGGAGTACCTTGCAAGAGAATTTGAAATGAAGGACATGGGGTTCATGAACTACTTCCACGGGTTGGAAGTATGGAAAGGCAATGGGGAATTGTTTGTGTCTCAAGGAAAGTATGAAAATTAGATACTACAGATATTCTTCATGGAGAGTTGTAAACCTATGGAGACACCTCTAGCGACCAACTGGAGGAAGGAGGATTCCACTTCAAATAAAGAAGTGCAGTCTACCATTTATCGGCTGCTAGTGGGTTCACTGATGTATCTTGTGAACACACGACCAGATATGTGTTATGCAATCAACAAACTGAACCAAGTTATGGTTACTAGGTCAACAAAATTATTTTGGGAGGTAGCTCAACATGTTTTACGGTACCTCGAAGGCACTACCCAATTTGTACTATGGTACAAATGGATAGAGGGAGTGAAGTTGTGTGGATTCAAAGATGTAGATTGGGCGAGAATTCCATCATACCAAAAGAGTAAATTAGGTGGAATTTTCAATATTGGGTTCATACATGTTTCCGAGTACAACAAGAAGCAAAGATTTGTGGCGCTCAACTCGGCAGAAGTAGAATACATGGCTACAAGTAAAGCACCATGTGAGGAAATCTGGATGAGAAAGATAGGTGTAGGATTGTTTAGTCAGATGATTGATCCGACTGTGATCTACAGTGATAATAAGAGTTGTATAAGGCTCTATGAGTATCATGTATTTCATTATTGATACAAGCCTATAAATACTCAGTATCACCATTTACGGGAGTGTGTGCAGAGGCGGAAATGTTGTTACAATACATTTCAACATAGGAACAAGATGCTGACATTTTAACAAAGCTTGTGTCAAGATGGAAGTTCAAGTTCCACAGGTGCAAGATGGGGGGGTTCATAATCCCTTTCTTACTGAGAGGGAGTGTTGAAAAATGCAGCAAGAAATTCTCAATTTGATTTTGCCTTGATTAATTTGAGAAAATTTGAATTTCCACATCAGCAGACAACTTGGATGTAGTTAAATTGTGTGACATGGCTTGTGTCACCCATTTCACTCAATAAATTGAAGTTACAAGGCTTGGAGTTCAGTTAAGCATGTGTGATTGCTAACTTGTAGCAATCAAGGTCAATTATTTCAATTTGTTTTCAGCTAAACTAGTTCTAACTGTTGGAGGATCTAGTGGAAGGTCAGTTGTGCAGTGAGACTTCAGTCTAACTCAATGATCATCCAATTCACTGATCAATCATCCCAAAATAGCTAGTACATGTAGGGAATTTGAGTTCCACTACTTCGGTGGAAATTCCAAGGCATTGTAACATCACTTGTAGACTCGTCTTTAGTGTATAGGTGTTGCATGCATTCAGATGATCCACCTTGGGAATTGCGCAATCTATTTAAGGAATTTCCTAAATAATAGGGACCTAATTTCTCAAGGAATTGCGCAAGGAAATAGGGGCTCAAGCAGAGGTAGAAATTAACTAAGATTGGGTCAAAGCTTCTTAGTGAGCAAAGAGATAGGTTATTCACTTGTAGTTTTTGCTTAGTTGAGCAAAGAATTGTAATACATCTATATTCATCGAATTAATGCAAGCCGACGTAGCGGTTTTTAAAATATTTCTTTCTCTTGGAAAAATATTGTGTGCATTTGTGGTATTTCTCATTACATGTTTGTGATTGATGTTCTTAATTGTGAATTGAATTTCACAAAGCAATAAAGTAGGTTTGTGTCTTGTGATTTTGATTAAAACTTCATGAGCAGTTGGAAATCTACACCATAATTTCTACAAGTTAGAGGTCAATTATGCAGTGGAACAACAATATAACTTAGTGATCATCCAGCTAACTTATCAATCAACCTAAAATAGCTAGTGCATGAAAGGAATTTGAGTTCCTCAATTGTCGTGGAGATTCTAAGGCAATGAACAAGCAGTGGTAAACTAGTTTGAGTGTAAAGGTCTTGCATGCAGTTAGATGAACAATCCTTGGGAATTATGCAATCAATTGGAGGAAAATTCCTAAAATATAGGGGCTAATTCCTCTAGACTTGTGCAAGGAAATAGGGGCTCAAGTTGAATCAGAAATTGACTAAGTCTG
Source organism: Pinus taeda (assembly GCA_000404065.3). Taxonomy (NCBI): domain Eukaryota; kingdom Viridiplantae; phylum Streptophyta; class Pinopsida; order Pinales; family Pinaceae; genus Pinus; species Pinus taeda. The sequence continues at coordinate 14,443 of APFE030737156.1, forward strand.
GGTCAAAGCTTATCATTGAGTAGAGAGATAAGTTATTTGCTTGCAAGTTGTGCTCAGAGCGGGAAAGAAATTGTAATACATTCTACATTCATTTGATTAATGCAAAGAGACTTGAGGGGTTTTTCCCAATTGAGTTCCCCTAAAAAAATATTGTGCATGTGTGGTTTTTCTTATTGCACGTTTGCGAATGTTGTTCTAAATTGCGAATTAAATTTCGCAGATCAATAGAGTAGAATTGTGTCTCTTGATTTTTGATAAAACTTCTTTACAGTTGCAATCCTATCAACATAATTCTACAATGAGATAGTTATAGTCCCAACTCAACTACTTGAGAGGATCCCGAGAATATATGCCACCATTTTCCTTTCCTATTTTCATGACTTTGAGACAAATTCTATAGTTAAGAGAGGGTGTATGTAGTGCCCTACTCTAGTTGACTGAATTTAATGTTACCTCAACCCTTATATAAACTTATGGGACATAAATTATTCTTTGAGGACCTCAAGTCAAAGATTTGTTTATTTTACTTTTATTATTAGTGGATGTGATAACAATTATGATGTACAAATTTGATGATGATTATGGTTGTGATGGATTTCTTTAATGACAATGTGTAATTATGTTGATGAATTCAGTGTATGTTGTCTTATTTACATATTCTAAGGACTAGCTTCTTGCTTACAATTAATAATTGTGTTGATGATTATTTCATATTGATAATTCAACATGTGCAATTATATAATAACTAATATTATGAGCAAATATTACTATTGATTATTAAGTGTGCCAGAAAACCACCCAGATGCACCTGCATATGATGAGTCAACAATATCTGGTTTGATTGATTACATACTATTAACACTAGAATCTAGAGTTTGAACTCATATTCTATTATGGTTCTTAATGTCATGATAGTGGTTGTAGGCACAATTCAGTTTCTTAATCGAACGACTCACACATGGGTGATGGGGTTTTAAATGACTGATGGAACTTCATGGGAGGGGTGGGAGAGCATCCATGATTCCACCTGCTAGCACTCCTATCATGACTTAGGTTGGAAGGTGTTGATATACCTTCGCCTTGAAGCTTATGATGTCATGAAGGAAAATCCCATTCTGGGTCACTCACGAGGATTTACTATGGGATGTGCATCAAGGTGGATTCCTTGATCCCCAACACCACTGTAGTCTCACCATAGAGGGTGACACAAGAGATGATAATGGTCTCTATCAACACACCTAGACTTCCCCTCGTAGTCACAGATGCCTGAAGGGAAAGTAGTGTGACACCCTTGGAACTTTAAAAGAAAATTATTGAAGAGCACAACCAACTTGGCACTCTTGACATCAGGGAAAAAAAGTTGGAAGATAATTAAGAATCAATGATTATGCAATGATGAACATTAATTCACATATTGTAGTAATTGGATTTTGGAATTAAAATAATTATCAAAAGCAAACCTTGAAAAAATGGAGACTAGATAGAAGTATACGAACTTAATCAAATAAGTAACCATGTCCTCCTCACTTTTGGACACTTAGATATATAACTCCTAAATATATAAATTTTTCTAATAACAAAGGGGAAAAGGTACTTAGAAATAAATTAGAAACATTAATCCAATGACAATTTACTATCATTAAGAAAAGAGAGTTGTGCATAAAATTATAGAATAATAATATAAAATTTGATAAATTAAATTTCATAAGAGAACCTCCATATGGCAAGAGCATAACACAAAGTTCTCTAACCAAGACTTCAACATAAGAAAAATTAGAGATTAGTTAGAGAACAAAATCTGAGACCGATATGTTGACTTAAGTTAATGAACACAATATAGGGAGTATAACTTAGGATTAAGGGACATCTAGGAAAAAAAATAGGGAAACATGTGTAAGTAAAGGGAGAATAACATTTTTAATAAGGAATTAAGTAAATAATTTTACATAGTGAGAGATTGACATAGGGATAGATGAATAATCAAAGTATTTAATTAATGAAAAAAAAATTGCATGAAGTGAGAAGTGTCATTTCTGGAACCTTCTATAAAAGAATAAGCAAGTTATAAGATAAGGGACTCTCTTTACCCTATTGTTGGATGACTATCCTAATGCTATTGTGTATTTAGAGTGACTATTGAATTCTATAGTGAGTTTGGTGGAAATGAAAGCTCTTGGAGTGGGAAACTATTGAGTTGGAGTCTAGCGTTTTTCTTCTTTCATACAACCCAATTGTAGCTTAGGAACCACGGGGAAGAAGAGTACAAGATAAGTAGGTTGGAAGGTCAACTGGTGAGTCGGCAACTTTCAATCGGGACGTAGAAATTTCCACACGTGCGTGAGGACTACATCAAGGGAGGGAAACAAATCAATGGATCTAAGATTGAGGTCCATTCCCCTATTGCATAGTATCATTCGTTTTAGAAGATATTCTGATATATTATTATGATTGTTTGTAATAGAAAAAATGATGTATGATTGTGAATTCAGTTGCTATGGATATATGTATCTTGAACCATTTGTATATTTATTTATGATTGTTCGTCATTATTCAAGGATGATTTAATTTAAAAAGAAAATATCTCACTACTTATTATGTGGTAACAACTTGGAAAGTATTATTTATTGTTGATAATAAAAAATGTGCATGACATCATGTGTTTTAATCTCTTGGGGGTTAAAAATAATAATGATAATAACAAAAATTGAGTACCTAGGATAGTTTCCTACCTTGCCATAAATAGTTGTAAGGCTTGAAAAAAAGTCAATTGCCAAAAAAAATAAAAATGGCACATTATTTATTCCCTTTATTGTTGAAAGAAACATATAATGCAAACAAATCTCAATATTGAATGATAATTTTATTTCCACAAATATTAAAGAAAGCCCACCCCTTCCTCGAGCTCAATGGGGAGGAAAATTTTCAAGATCCATACTTATCATAAAGTGTGTAAACCTCAATAAAATGTACTAATTCTTAAAATGACTACCATAAAACGATTTACTATATTTTGTAAAATATTTAATATTTAAAAAACATATTTTTTGTAAGAAATAAAAATTTTAACCATTTTATATAGTTTTTTTAATAATTTTTGGGCAAAATTTTACATGTAAACAATGTCCTATAAAATTTGGATTAAAAATAAATAAAATTGGTATTTTTTTCTTTTTTTTTTTTTTTTTTTTTTCATCAAAAATGAAAAGGGAGAAATTTGGCCCTTAAAAAATTTCAATGAAACAAAGGCAATAGACCTTTACATTTCATATTTAGATGGCCAATCTACTAAGATATTTCATCTACACCACTATTTGTTCAAGGATAAACTTTTCTATACTGTCAATAAAAAAAATGCATCACATCATTCATAAAAGAGATGACTTAACATTAGAGGAACTAATTTACCATGTCATGTATACATATATCTATTAAATGTTTCATGACCATATTTCTACTTGCAAGACGAAAACGTTGGATGCAACTTAATGACCATCCTTTTAATAGAAATTAATTAGTTATGCATGAAGATACCAATAAAAGACCTCATAAGCTCATTGTTGACTTCTTTCCATCCTTGGGTATTAGTAGTAAGGACAACTTCCTAGTTGTAATTTTCTTTTTTATTATCTCAACATTTTTTTATTTTTGTAGATCTAGAATGCATACCAACTTATGTTATATGTATTTTGTTACTTTGTTTTTTCTTTGAAATGAAATTTGTCCAACCCATAAGCCCATAAGAAGAGATAAGATTGTCAATACTTTGTCATCCCCAATCAACAATTAGCTCACTAGGAGCTCAATCAACAATTGAACTGCAAAGAGAAACCATGTCAAAAGACAATTAAATCTAGTTGCAGATGATATAAAACTCATTATTGTTAACTTTACAAACCAATTTTAGTCCCATTAACCATTAATTTGTCAATTTTTTATATGTATTAATATTTCATGCTTATCAACAATTTTGAAGGTTAATTGATCAGTTTTGAAAAGTTAAATTGTGGAAGCCACCTTCATGTTCAAATAAATACAAAGGGTGAGCCTAATTGACAAGAAATGCTCCATAGTTCACCAAGTTTTGAGAATGAAGTAACAAGCACGATTGTGTAGAAAAACTCCATTGTCAAGTATGTTGGAGCTAATGACATTAGGATGGGATACCAGCCTAAGAAGTCGTAAACATTGAGTGAAAATCTCTAAAAGTAGTACTTTATGACGAACAATTAACTTTGTTAATTTAACAAACGCAATAATCTAAGTGGACTAATCAAACTTATAAAAGATTGGTCAGAATAAATAATTCTTATAAAAAAATAGTAATCATAAATGATTAAACTAATAAATAGTTTACAATACCAATATGATTTAAATCATAATAAATTACTATTATTAAATAATGGATACAATGAAATCCTTAAATATTCAAAATACAAAAAATACAAACTATTAAACTAACTACGAAAACAAATTATTAACAATTACATTTTCAATACTAAAAACTGACCAAACATTATAAATGAGAAATTGTTTTAATAACTATCTATTTCTATTAGGCATCCAATCATAAAAGCATTTTATTAAACATCTAATTATTAGCTTTTATGGACATTGATATTTCATTTCAATATTCCATTCACATCATCCACGGGTGGTAGCATAATTAGTGAAAAACATGTTGGCAAGCCCTTGTGTATCCAAGTGATTAGAAGTTCAATCCCCAAACATCCCAAAACATCTCTCACCATCTGAACATATATATATATATATATATAATATATATAATATAATATATATATATATATTTCATTTTCCATTCATATCTCTTTACGTGTACATTGTAAACCAATTTACTTAAGATATAAACAAAAAAACTAATTTAACAAAAAATATTGTACCTTCAATATGAAAACAAATTAAACATTATACAACTATCACTCCATCAGCTATTTAGTTCCATGAGACATCCAATCATTGGCTTTTCATACATTAATAAATCATTTCAGCATTTCATTCTCATTTCCATTTATCATCTCCATTAAGTCTCCCACATTCAGAAACAAACAATATTACACTGATAGATATACGTGTATAGATCTATGGGACAATACGTTGTATGTTTGGAGCTGTACACTTAAAAATATATCAGTATTTCATTCTCCTGAAAAAACACAAAAGAAACTTTTATAAACCAATTAATAGAACAAAAACAAACTTTGTAACCTAATTACAAATAATATTGTATCATTGAAAGTTGCATCTTCAATACTAAAAACAAACTAAACATTATAAGTCAATAGTTGTTCCATTAACAAAAGCATTCCAATAAACATCCACCCATTGGTTTTTATGGGCATTGATATTTCATCAGTGTTCCACCTGCACCATAATATTTCTTTTTAATATTTCATTGGGATCTCTTCAGAGGTACATTGTAAATCAATTAATAAAAAACAAAACAAAATTTGTAAACCAATTTAACAAAATTATTGTATCATTAATACTAAAAACAAACCAAACATTTTAAATTAGCAATTGCTCCATTAACAAAAGCATTCCAATAAACACCCAACCATTAGTTTTTATGAGCATTGATATTTCATTAGTGTTTCATCAACACCATAATATTTCTTTTCAATATTTCATTCACATCTTTTAAAAAATACATGGTAAACCAATTAATAAAAAACAAAACAAACTTTGTAAACCAACTTAACAAGAATAATTATTTCATGGAGTACTACAACTTCCATCAAAAAACAAATTAAACATTATAAACCAATTATCGCTCAACAAATTAACCATTATAAACCAGTTATCTTGATTTAAATCATAATAAATTACTATTATTAAATAATGAATACAATGAAATCATTAAACAATCAAGATACGAAAAAAAAAAAAAAACAAAACAAACTTTTATAGACCAACCAAAGGAATAAGCAAAAAACTTTGTAAACTGACTACAAAAAACATTTTTTATTAACAATTTCATTTTCAATACTAAAAACTAACCAAACATTATAAATCATAAATTGTTTCATTAACTATCTATTTTTATTACGCATCCAATCATAAAAGCATTTTATTAAACACCTAATCATTGGCTTTTATGAACATTGATATTTCATTTCAATAAGTAGTGAAAAACATGTTGGCAAGCCCTTGTGTATCCAAGTGATCGGAAGTTCAATCCCCAAACATGTCTCACCAGCTGAACTTTACTTTATATATATATATATATATATATAATATATATAATATATATAATAAAAAACCAATTTAACAAAAATTATTGTACCTTGGATATGAAAAAAATTAAACATTATAAATCAATTATCACTCCATTAGCTATTTCATTCCATAAGACATCCAATCATTGGCTTTTCAAACATTAATAAATCATTTCATCCACATCTCCATTTATGATCTTCATTAAGTCTCTCACATTCAATAACAAACAGGATTACACATAGTGCATTGATAGATGTGCGTGGATAGATCTATGGGACAATAAGTTATATGTTTGGAGCTGTACATTTAGAAATATATCAGTATTCCATTCTCTTGGAAAACACAAAACAAACTTTTATAAACTAATTGATGGAATAAAAACAAACTTTGTAACTTAATTACAAAGAATATTGTATCATTGAAATTTACATCTTCAATACTAAAACCAAACAAAACATTATAAATCAATAATGGTTCCATTAACAAAAACATTCCAATAAACATCCAACCATTAGTTTTTATGGGCATTGATATTTCATCAGTATTCTATCCGCACCCTAATATTTATTTTCATTATTTATTCACTATCCGCACCATAATATTTCTTTTCATTATTTTATTCATGTCTCTTCAAGAGTACATTGTAAACCAATTAATAAAAACAAAACAAAATTTGTAAACCAATTTGACAAAAATACTAAGTTACATCTTCAATATTAAAAACAAACCAAACATTATAAACTAACAATTGCTCCATTAACAAAAGAATTTCAATAAACATGCAACCATCAGTTTTTATGAGCATTGATATTTCATTAGTATTCCATAGGCACCATAATATTTCTTTTCAATATTTCATTTACATCTTTTCAACCATTAGTTTTTATAAGCATTGATTCATTACATAGGCACCCCAATATTTCTTTTCAATATTTCATTCCCATCTTTTCAAAAATAGATTGTAAACCAATTAATAAAAAACAAAACAAACTTTGTAAACCAATTACATAGGCACCCCAATATTTCTTTTCAATATTTCATTCCCATCTTTTCAAAAATAGATTGTAAACCAATTAATAAAAAACAAAACAAACTTTGTAAACCAACCAATTTAACGAGAATAATTATTTCATCGAATATTACACCTTCCCTATAAAAACAAATTAAACATTATAAACCAATTATCGCTCAACAAATTAACCATTATAAGCCAATTATCGATCCATGAGCTATATCGTTTCATGAGATTCCAATCATTGGCTTTTGTGAACATTAATATTTCATTTCAGTGTGTCATTCACATTTTTGAAGGTTTCATTCATGACTTCATCTATGATTCTTCATTAAAGTCTCCCGCATTCAATAACAAACAAAATTACACATATTATGGTGATAGATGTATGCTTATAGATGCAATACGACGAAATACACATAAATGGCAATACCTGCAAACTCGGATGAAATTAAATCCAGAGAGAAAAATATAACGAATAAGGCAAACTAAACGTGCAAAGATTTCTTTAACTTACCATCGCAGATAAGATTAGTAATCCCTTCACCTGTGATTAAAAGTATACTGGAAAATGTTTTAATAAACACATAAGCACAGCTCCCAGATCAAAATGTACCGATTATTAATTAAGCTAAGAATTCGAAAGCACACATGTTTAGCCACTCAAACTCAATTGGGGATCAAGATGCTGCCAAAAGTGCAGCAATAAATAAATAAGCTGTGTTTGGAGCTGGATTAATGCTTATGTGTTTATTAGAACATCTTCCAATGTATATATATATATATATATATCTGTGTGTGTGAAGGGATTACTGATCTCATCCGTGACGGCGAGTGAGTCCTTCCACGTTTTGTTTGGCTTATACATTATATTATATCCCACTGTACACTGCATCTATTGCCGCTCTGCTCCTGTATAATGTTTGCCCACTCAAGCTGCCTAAAACGAGGGCAATTAAGTTAGAAAGAATGGGTATTTATCAACTGGAACTCCGAAGTGCTGCCAGAAATCCCACAACTATTTGTCTTCCATTTGCCTACTTCATTAAGTTTGAAGCAAAGAGAGTTAATCAATGTCTGATGTACTGGTTTCATCAAAAGTTTCAATCTTGCCACCAAAAACTATTTGAATTTTTTGCTCACATACATGATGACATTTGCATATACAATCCTTTTGATCAGTATCGATGATGCTTGTTGCCCACTTAATATCAAACGACCATAGCAACGCCAGCGAGCACAAAGGCCCTATTAAATGATTAAAGCACAGCATATTTTAGGAGTGATACATAAGCACATCTACTTCCAAGACTACATAAAGTGCGCTAGGAAACACTCCAACATCTGCACACAATAAACTTTGTGAGCAATCCACCATGCCTTTATGATATTTATTATTGACCTATTAAATGTTGAAGAGATTTCATGCTCGGAGATGAAAGCTTTTCAGTTTCTTTGTTCTCCAAACAGAGTTCCTTTATTATAATTTTCCAGATTACAAAAACTATGGTTGACAGAAAACCGATCTAAGAGCCCAATTTTTGCATCTAGAATATACAATAAGCAGTGATGCATCTAGGTAGAAACCCAAAAAGCAAGAAATGCTTTGTCAATCGGGCCACATAAATCATATACAACGTATCATTGGCATTCTCTGACGTATTGCAAAACAGCTACAATGTCAAGCTCCTTTCGGAAAGGATACCTTTAATTTTTCTCATTTTCTCACGATTAGTTTACATATGATTAGATTGACCTCATCAGATCTACTAAAAATGATAACGGCCTGTATATAAAGACATCTCATTTCTACAATGTCAATCGGCATATCATCAGACTTTGCCAAGCAAATGTGTGCCTGCAAACAGAATTAAAGATAGAAGGCTGCAATAGCATGATATAATTTTGTGAGGAGCATAAAAGTTTACATATGACGATCACTGTGATCTCAATATTAACCCAAATCCAGGCCACAACGAGCCCACAGTAGCACAAAGCATACATAAGTAGCCCAAATACACAACTGCTGCTATCCACGCCTAGAATTTGACAGCAGTGCAAGGAGAATCTTCTTTCTAGGGCCCTGAACATAGCAGAGTACAAAAGATATCAAATATGGAGAAAGTGAAATCGTAGTATCACCGCCAAAGAAATGAAATTGGACGCCTCAATCTATATCATTGATAACAATTCCACATGTAACATGCAAAACGGAACTAAAAGAAATGTCACTCACAAACATTCCAATGATTTCTGCGGGTTTGTGATAAAAGTTACAGAAATACAAGAGAAGAAATACAAATAGCAAACTGGAACTTGAACTGAAAGTATAAAATGAAGAGAAACTCCAGAAGAACAATGTAACGAATGAGAAAATTTTGACAAATAAATTAAGCATTGAAGGGAAAGATCCGCTAAACAGACAACTGGGAAGGACACGACAAAAGGTGTGATAAAAATTGGCCTGTAATTTGGTTGGCACAATGCTCACTATTGCCAATTTGTACCCTGCTGATATATATATATATATATATATATATATATATCAAGACGTATTTATGGGAGACATTTTCTTGATATTTCCTAAACGGTATTGTATGTTGCATACAATAATTGACACGTTTGTCATCAAATTACTACTTTACAAGAATCCATAATTTTTGTTGTGTGATACTTGGAGACATGTCTCCTTCTGTCACCATCTACCAAGGGAGATGCAGACGGGTAAGCAACCTTTCAATTTAAACTCGAGAATGCTCTCGACTTTGGAAAAACCGCAAGCAGGCTTGCTTGAGATGGACAACAAGAAACCCCAGGTACTTGATGGCATCTCATATAAATTTTATAAGCCCGTCTAGTATTTTATGTGCCCAGACATGTTGGAAGTCTGTATGACAGTCATGTTGGTGCTCAACAACTCTATAAAATGTTTCATATAGAATTTCAGCCAAAGCCTTGGCCATTCAAGTTCATTTCTCGCAGATAATACAACTAGAATAAACGGTTTTTAATTAAGGCATATTTTAGATAACATAATAGTTGTTTGAGAAGGGATGGAATGGACCACGGGCATTGGGCCAACACAGTATGTTTATTGCGTTGGCTTTAAGAAACCCTATGTCCATGTCAAATGACATCTTAAATTTTTGCCAAAGCCTTCACCATTCAAGTTCATTTCCTTTTCCCGCAGATAATCCAACTAGAACAAACTGGTGTTTAATTCAAGGAATATTTTAGATAACATAATAGACGTTTGGGAAGAGATGGAATGTGCCAGGGGCATTAGCCAAGAATGTATGTTTCTTAAGTCTACATTAGAAAACTTGTAATTATGCCAAATGGCATTTTATTCTAGCTTTGTTGCAATCTTTGGGCTTTGGCTTCTTTTTATCTAGGGAAAGAAAGCCTTTGGAATTAAATCTGAAAAGGTGGAGTTTTTGATGGAATCAATATAGGGCCTCTTATAACATTTTCAATTATAACATGTAAACATAAACAGTTAACAACACAATTCAACAATGCACAACATCAAAGACAGTACACGAGATTTTTAGGTGGAAACCCTTATGGGAAAAAAAACCACCTAACACTTTTAATATAAGTCTTAAATATTACATCAACATGAAGCTCCAACTTCCAAGATTCTCCAGCAACAACTGTAAGGAGGCTCCAACTCCCTAATTTATCAACTCCAATTGAAAGCATGCTCTAACACCCTGATTTTCCAAAGGAGGCTCAAGCTCCTCGTTTTATCAACTCCAACTAAAAGGATGCTCCAAAGCCTTGCATAGGTACCAACCTGCCCAAGCACTACCCTGCCACCCTAAAGTGTTCTCAAGATCCAACCTAAAGGAGACTCCAGTCTTTGCCTTGCACCACCCTGCCACTGTGAAGATAAGATAACTGAATAAAATAAATGCCACTTGGATTTGATTACTGCATTACATAACTACTGCTTTAGCCACACTACTGCAATGCCCCTGCTTCTCTCATAATATTGTCCTGGTACAACACATTATTACTATTGTCAACACAACACACATTGACATTGAACTACCTTTGCAATAATCACTTACTGGTATGTTGTTGACTTCATGTATTTGAAACACCAGCAATAAGCTCATGGATCTTCAAAGCATACCTAAGTGGTTTTGGTCATCAATCATTAGCAAAGACACTATCAAACACATCTTGTTGCATCCGTCTCTGAGCCACGACCACTCGACTTCTTCCTCATTTCAATTTGGCTCCAAAATAACTATATAGAACCATGTATTGAATTAAACATTCTAAAATTTGATTATTTCCAAGCACCCTCCAAATCACTTGCCAGATTCTGGCACTAGCCACCTACAATTGCTAAACATGAAACACAATGGCTATGTGGTCGAAGAATAAAAGTGAACTGACCTATTATCCACGGGGGAATCGAAGTTGTAACCATAGGCATACATGCAAATGCATAACCAATTGCTATATTATCCCTTTTCACATGGTGCTTATAAACTATTTTTGCATGGTTGAACTGACTTTAAAGGGAGGCTCGAGGCCCAATCCATGATCAATCAATACACAATATCTAAATCATATCCATGTAACCGTATACCCACATCAACAATCTTTGACATGTCTAAATGTTGAGTATGCCAATGAATTGAAGCACCACCAAAATCAAAATCACACCATTAAACTAGTGATATATGCAAAAAAGGAACGCACCCACCATACATTCTATTTGAATTGTAGAGCAACAGCTTGATTTTCAAGTGTAATAGTGTGATCTCTAGACTTTTGACCGATCTAGATCAAACCGAAATCAAAATATTCATGAAATAGGCTTCCTCCTTCGCATCTTTAGTTACATGGTCGACCTGTGTGTTTATAATGGCCAATCTATCAAACCATTCAATCTATAAAAATCGATTTCAACAAGAATCGAACCCTTTACTATAGATGCCAGACAGGACCACCAAAGTTCTGTTACAAATGACTATCTCCAATAGTTGTTTGACCCCTGTTGCATTTGCCAGCGACGTCGACAAAACTAATCAACAAACTTCAATCCAAGAATACAAATCGCATCGATCATTGAACCATATTTTTCTACCTAGAACGCCGAGGAATTGTTTGTCAAATTTCGGTCCTCACTTAAGAAATAATTTCGGAATTTGGACTTGTATGATTACACTTCTCTAGAAATCAAACTTCGTTGATGTATTAATTTGTTATGCGGTCAGGGGTTATACTACCGCCAATTCATAATCCTATAACAATCCAGAACTGTAACAATTGAACTGTTATGTAGCCCGAACGACGCTCTTAGACATCCAGTATATCGACGCATCAGAAACTAGTTTATACCACAAACATCCTTCTCGAAATCATTTTTTTAATGCCAAGAACAATCACAAAATCTTTGCACTGCCTTAGAAGAGAGACTCATAATCTCTGCGTGCCTCAAATGGTAGATGATAGATTACAATTTATGTGCTGCCTCAAATGATTTTAGATTCGTTTACATGAAATAAAAATGATGTTCAATCGATGCAATTTGAGGGCATATGTACGCCCCTCGTATACTAGAGTGAGGGGGTCCATAACTCATTTTCAATATTAAACATTCCCCTTTAATAATAAGCATTCCCCTTTTTAGGACCAATTTGGTCAACAAAATGAAACTGCTGGGACAATAATATTTCCAATTTAATTTTAAGATAAATTTGGACCAAAAGAATCATTTAAAATTGGGCACCATGACCAAACTTCGGGGCTCCAACTTTGATAAGACATATCTCCTCAACCGTGAGGAGTTACTTGACGTGCCACCTACCATTGGAATCAACACGACGAGGACAATCAAATGATGATGGCCATGAGAGCAAAATCATTGATCTTCCCAATCATTTTCCTCATCAAAGACAGGGCTTCTTCTAGATGTTGTTTGGGTTGACATCAATGACAACCAAATTCCAACAATCTCCCCCTTTGGCATCGATGGCAACACACTTGCTCCCCCTACAATTGTTGCTCCCCCCTGACTCCATGCTTTTGATCTTCTTCTCTTGATTTCTCTCCCCCACCCCCTGATGAAATATCCTCCTCTGTCTTTCTCCCCCTGACTTCTAGGGCTTCTTATCCATTGGTACTTTCAATAATGCAACTCACTGACGTATATTAAAAGCATTCAAGTTAAGACATGTTTTCTTTTCTTCGTTGCTTCAAAGAGGATGCGCTCTTACAACTAATTATGACATCAATGACAACCTATGTTGCCAAGAAACGTGGGTTCGGGGACGGGTACGGGGACGGGGACGGGGACGTCATCTTCTGAAATAGGGTGCGTGGGTTCGTCGGGGTATATATATATTATATATATATATATATATATATATATATATATATTATAAATATATATATAAGTTTAAAAAATAAGAAATGTGTAATATTTTTTCAAATTAAACAAGAAAACTAAAAATACTTAATGATTAACTTTAAATATTTTAAACATGCCAATCGTTGAACATTCAACATTCACAATGAAATTTCAAAATTTCTAATGTTATATCAAGTGCAAATTGGAGTTTACATATTAATAAGAATCATGATATATGTCCATTGTCCATTCTAACAATCAAAATTTGCCTTAAGGCATCTCCCAAACAAAAACTAGGAAATTTTTAAAATACTAAAATAAAAAAATAGCTAATAGTGAACAAAGGGCTTCCTCAAGCCATGTCATCAACATCACTCAATCTTCAATTAGCATGCTCTCCAAGTAGGAATCGCTCTCATCTTGAGGCTCTTTTTCATCCATAGCAACTAGAGGTAGCTCAATAAGGCCATCTGGTTGTATCTCCCCGCCCACACACATAGCATCATTTGTGTATTGGTCCCATCTCTTGAAAGGACCCTCCTTGTAACCAAGATCTTTTTGAGATATGAGACAAAGTGTGCTATGAATGTACACTAAGTTCTCTGCCTTCTTTGAGCCCAACCTATTTCCCTTTACCAAATGGATAAAGGCATAAGTACTCAAATTCCTCTCGAAAGATGCAGAACTAGCTACTTGGAATATTAGGGGAAGCCCATTAAATTAATTAAAAATTTAAAAATAAAAACTAAAATGAACTCCAAAGAACCTGATTTTGGGGTTCCAGGTACCCATCATCAGGGTTCTTCATACCTATCAAGACAAAAGAACCCAAATTTTTTTAATGGAGAACCCGGTTCTTCATAGAAGAACCCGATACTTATGGGTTCTTCTCAAAAGCACCCGTACAAGAATCCGGTACTTGGGTTCGAGAACCCAGGACGGGTTCGAGAACCCCACCCTCGGGTTCGGGAACCCGTGCAACATAGATGACAACATTCAACCATCTATCCTTGACTGATCTTCTCCCTATCATGCTTATTTAACAAGTTCCATCTGTCAATAAGTGTTATTGAACTTTACCTCTCACAATAATGACAATGAGTCTTGCTACTTGTTGTAATCAAGCCATTGAGAATCTGCCTTTCCAATCAAATTGCTCGAAGATAGAACTTCAAATTTGTAATTGTTGCTACTTAGACTCCCCTTCTCCAATATTGACAGGACTGGGAGTCTCCAAGCTGGATCGATCAATATGATCTATGAACCTACTCTACAGCAGGATCATTCCAAACCCTGACATCTTCCTTTGTACCTATAGATTTATCATGGTCTTGTGACTTCAAAAATCCTAAGAGCATGACTGTTGAGATTTCTGCATTCACATGTTCTTCTTGTTTTTGTTTTCTTCTCAAAACCTTCTTGTACCTATTATCGTAGTTTTCCTTCATGGAAGATTCCATCATGTGTCTACATCACGAGCTATATGTCCATAGTTATGGCATTTGAAGCATTCTATATGATCCCTGAGAGATGAAGCAATTGGCATATATTTTTTGTTAGTGAAGCCATTTGGATATCTATCTTGTGATTCTATGAACTTGCTTCTAGGGTTTTGATAATGATCTTGATAATCATCCCTGACATAAGCTTTGCAATCCCTAGCCTTATGCCCAAAGTTAGTACATGAAAAACAATAACCAGTAAACATATTGGGGTACCTAAATGAAATGGCTTGCCTTGATGTTGTTGATCTTCTGAAGACATTCTTCCTTAGAGGAGGCTTAGTCTTTTGTTGTTCCTTTTCATTGATAACCTTAGCATAACTTCTTGGAACAACATTTTCAATCTTCTTGTGTCTATCACCTTGCCTTTCAAAGATTTTGCTTTCAAGCTTCTCTTCAAGCTTACTTTGCATGGGCTTGGAACTTGTGCCTTCATTGCATGGATCTTCAGCTGCTTCTTTTGGCTTCATCTTCAAGTGAATAATTTCTTGATCCTTCTCATTAATGACATGATTCTTCCTTTCGACATCTTGCACTTGCTCTCTATCATTCCTTGAGTCTGTTTATTTCATCTAGTGTTGCATCAAGTTCCTTTTGCTTTTGACTAACTTCTATCTCATACTTTTGCTCATATTCCTTTAATTGGCTTGTCAAGTTTTTCTCTTTATTTTCTGCTTCCTGCACTTGAAGTCTTAGGAGAGCAACTTTTTCTTCGAGTATACGATTTTCCTTCTCTGTTTTTCTAAGATCACTTAAGGCACTGATCAATTCTCTTTCCATGTCCAATATTGCTTCTTCTTCATCTACTTTATCTGAATCACTCTAAGTCATTGTGATAGGTGAACTTCATTCACGAAGTTCGAAATTTGTCAAACTTCATCCCATGCCGAATTTGTTCCATTAAGTTCGGCAAAAATTCACCTGGATTTTGGCACTAAATTTTAAAATTGCACTGTTACTTTCAGCTTCCAAGTTCTAGTTCTCAGTAAATATAAGTGTGTAAGTGTTCCTAACAGCATTAAAGGAGGGTTCAACCTAGGATATCAAATTTTATTAACAATAAATATCAGAGTGGATGAAAATATTGAATTTTATTTTATATATACATTTACATTTTCAAGGTTTTAGTATGTCAAATTTTATCGCCAAAATTTTAACTATTGAACTTTATTCGAATTTAAAAGTGGTCGAACTCGAACACGAACAAGAACCCGATGACTGTGGAATCACTACCATCATCTTCATCTTGACCTGCATGCTTCTTTACATAGAGATTTTGAAGCTTCTCCCAAAGATGTTTAGCAGATGAGCGTTGACCTACATTGGATTTCACAGAATCTGGCAAGCCACTTAAAATGAAACTCATGGCAATTGAATTGTACCTTCTTGGTTTATCGGTAGATGTAATTCCAAAAACAATAGAATGGCATACATCATATCCAAGAGCTTCCAAATACACTTCCATTATACCTTTTGAAAATTCAGTGCATGAATCATCAAACAAAGGAATTGGACCAACATGTTTCTCTTCATCAGCAGTAATAGGTCCTAAAACTGGTACAATACTGAAGAATTCCTCTCATCATTTGGATGTGTGCTTCCATGACTTTACCATCTCTAATCTCTTGAGATCTCCCTTCAAGCTATTAGGCCACAACTTGTTGAGAAATCCAAAGTGTGGCAGTTAAACAATTTCTCGTATTATGACATTATCTTATGATGTTTTTCACTATTATTATTTGTTCTTTCGAATTATCTTTTCTTATCATCAAGACTAATGCCAAGCAACAAATAGAAAAGAACACAACATATTGGCACGCTACCAAGGAAAAACCCCACTCTAGGGGAAAACCCGATCGAATTCTTCCTTCAGTAGATTCAAGATGAGACGACCAAGACCCTTACAAACTAGACTAGAGACTCCCTCCATCAATTCAACCTTGTGAGTAGCATTGCATTCTTCAATGTGATAACATAGTCCAGTAGTAGGCTTCATACTTTAGTTCTGTATTAGTAGTCATTTGATAACTTGGTCACATAACAAGGTTATGTCTATGTTCAACATTGTAACCAACACTGTAATATATGCTTCGGTCCAGCAATGATCAACACTATCATATACTCTCATCCTCAGTCCCGTGATGATTGCCCTAAACTCAGATCTCAGTTTTGTAATGATCTGAGTTTTCCTTACTGCAATATACCAAGATTTCATCACTGAGATAGCATCGAACTCCATTGCAATCCACACCTAACTATTACAGTACCGAACTTCTGTGGTATCACCAAATAGCATCTAATTGTAATAGCACATGACTGCAACAGCATTGAACTTCTATGAGATCACTAAACCTGCAATCTGCACCTACTTCAGAGATATCACGAATTCCTCTCTACATTTGAACCCAAATTCTCTCTCTTGTCTCCACCGAAAAACTTCTCTGAAATCCGCATTTGCATCACAGAAAGATATGCCGAAATTGTCTTTGAAATTCTTGTCCGAACTTGTATTTGAGCGAAGACCTTATGCTTATATAGATAGTGGTTTCTTCTTGAAATAGTTCAACATGACTTAATGAACAGTTGTGTCTTCATTTAAGGTTGGACCGACATGAGTTCTCTTACACATAGCTAACTTGATGATGATCTATTTGAAGCTGACAGAAGGAGACTTGATGGAGGAGTCTTTGACCAAACAATAAATTGATTTTGACTCAAATAAACAATCCTAAAGCCTACAATGGATGCTTGACCTATGACAATTGACCCAAGCATGAAACCCATGCTTCAATAAGTCAATTAAATAATAAGAATTATTTTTTCTTTTCTTTTGACAAATATATTACCTTTTGACTTCAAGTACAATGAAGACCGAACCTAGTTACATTCTTAAAGATCTATCCAAGATCTCTTAACAGTGTAGGCACCGGAATGCCACAGACTAGATTCCTGACCAAGGCAATCTATCCGAGTGGGACTAAGATGGACACAAGCTTTTAGCCTCTCTTGGTACCATCAAGCTTACTTACTAACCATCAACCCAAGGATCTAGGTGTGTATCAAAGGTCAAAGCTCTATGACCAACACCACCCTCCCAACTTTGGGACCTAGACATCAACACAAAGTGTCGGCCAGATGTCCTCCCAGGCAATGCTTCACTCACAAAGCTTTAACACTCCTTGATCCAGCAGATCAAGGACAACAAATCTCTCCCAATCAAACTGATTGGTAACCAGCATGCTATCAAAACTTCGAGAGATTTACCTGTACAAACACAACCCCAATCATTAGTACACTTACAAATGTACATAATCAAATACAAGCCTTCGGGGTCTTCCAGACAACTAGATGTTGTTTCTCAAATTATCATAGTAGGATTATTAATAGAATCTTTGACAGAAGATTCCTCAATCATACACTTTCCTTTCCTACTTCTCATGCAGCAACATATCCTTCAAAATGCATTCTCCAATCAAAACTATGCTATACCCTCCCTCTCAACCAAGAAGATTTCTTCTATCCAAGCTCCCTCTTAATCTAAGGGAGAGCTCTTCTATCTGGGCTCCCTCTTAACCCAGGGAGATCAGCTTCTTCTTATTGGAGAATCTTTCATGGCTTCCATCCTTCTTATCATAGTCATTCATATATCATGCTTATCACATCAACTTTACTTACAATCATCTTCAGTATCTTGAAGATGATGTACCTGCACAACTTAGATAGCAAGTACAACCAAAACTATAGAAGCATGAAGTTAGCCATATCAAAATTTTATAATAACGGAAGCATTAGACTTTAGAAACATAATCAGCGAGAGACTATATTTCAACTTCTTGCCCAGGTTTAGTTAAGCATTAGATCACATCAACAACTCAAAATATTAATCTCATCTAGGTTTTCAATATTCTTTCAATGATATGACAAGTTCTTTCATATAGAAAACCATAGAAACAATTCAAACAAGTAATGTGTCTAACAACTCTCAGAATTCATATGTTAGACTCCTTGCTAGGATTTCATACATATCCTAGATTTCATACATGAGCTTCAACAATCAAGACCGATCATAGCTTAATCAACAACATAACTAGCTTCTACTAGGGTTTGATGTACACCCTAGATTTCTCATTTACACAATCTCAACAATCACTATATAGTAGATTTCAAATTGTCATATCACACATACTAGAGAATTTAACTACTACTAGGTTTTCGCTGCAAAACCCTAGATTTCCCAAACATCATCATCCTAGAATATCAAACTCATACAAGGGCTTATATTAAACCCTAAGACTTATGACCAACAATAATTAGGTCAACACACATAACTACGAATTCATTATCATGCATAAGCATATCATATGTCAGACAACATTCATTAGACATATATTGATCTAGACCAAACTAGAGATTCAACTAATGGACACATACCTAGGGTTTCATTCTTAGGACCTTACATAACAAGGGTTTTGCTTATAGACCCAACAAAACCCTAAATATCTAGGGTTTCATAACATAGCAAAACAAACCCTACTATACCAAAAAATCCAAAGGTTTGGAATCTTAGACAGCATCATCCAACCCTAACAAGTTAGGGTTATTATGATCATACCCCAAACATGACATCATCAAAAAAACTTCAAATAGCATTTCCCAATAATCCTAAGCAGACTAGGGTTTTCATACATCATCATTAGCATACCCTTAAGTTAGGGTTTTCCAGAGAACCTATCTAGGGTTCTAAAAGAGAAATCAAGGATGTAAGGAATCACCCTTATACAAGAATCTTTATGATTCAAATCAGCTAGGCATAATGATGTTAGTAATGTAACGTAAATTTCAAAAATAGGATGAATGCACTTTTAAGAGAGTTTTATAAGGTGTATAGGCTAAGACATCCCTGGAGATGTTCCTTAACAAACCTTGTAAGGATTCCTTGAATTGTTTTCCTTGTATTCAGCCATGATCTTTTATACTTGTAATACATACTTTCAAGCAAAATATGTCATACCAAGAACATAATTTAATTTCTTGAGTTAGATATTCTATGTAACCATGTTGGATGGAATCCTATGATATCGAAGCTCAAGTTATTCATTCTTTCAATCAACATTAGGACTTTTGCTTGAAATCTTAGACTACTTGGAAACTCTAGAAGGTAAGGATTAAGATTTTAATATGAGATTTTAGTATGGTATCTAGGGAGTACAATCTTTATCCTAGACTAGCTATAAACAAGGATTATATGAACCATGTAAGATTATATACTTTCAAAATTTAAAAGCTTATGTACATACGTACCTTCAGTTTAGACATGTCGCAAGTGCATTTTATTAAGTTGGTACATTGGATTCGGACTATCAATTCAGATCCTCAAGGCTTGAATCTCCATAGGACAGACTTTAGATTCCTTTCATAGTCATCAAATGTTTTAGATCTCAGATTAAACTCATAATAGAGCTCAAAATTTTAGACCAGACTTTATATATGTAATTTGGACTTCAAATTGTTCTTTGTAGCAAGTCCTTAATTGTTCCTCAATGTTTCGTTCTTCAGTCAGTCCTTGCTTCTTTGCTCTACCAGCGATATGATGCCCTTGACATATTTTAATATCATATTATAGTTCTTGAGGAAGCTTTCTTTCATTACTGTTTGTGATCGAACTATAGATGCCCAAACTCTTCTTTGTACATTTTAACTTGTCCAGTCCTCATTCTGAAGATAATCTGAACTGCTTTCACTGTGGCATATTGGAACCCATCATTGAGACATCTGAACCTTCTCCTTCTTCTTCAACGTGTCTTTAATATGGTGAATAAAGACTGAACCAGCTCAATGTAATCTCAGTTCCATTAGCTCAGAAATGCCCATTTTGATTTTGATCTAACTGAGATGTTCTTCAAGACAAATGCAAACAGAACCTTTCACTGAGAATACTTCAAAGATGTATAAGTGATCTTAAAACTGCCTTTGACCTAGACTATATATAATATTAATAAAAAAAGGAAATTAAAAAAAAAAAAAATGAAAAACAAATATATGTAAAAAAGGAGAGAATATATAATAATAAATCAAATAAATTAAAAAAACAGAAAAACTATATAACAAAAATTTATATATAACAAAATTGCATAATAAAAAAAGTGTCAAAACCACCTGCCACTTTCCATCGACACAGCCTTCTACCACACGCACACAAAGCCCCTGCATATGCCATCATCATGTTTGGTTGTTGTCAAGCTGCACACTCCCCTCAATTGTACATCCATCTGCCACCAATTATAGTGCAGTTGTCATACAACCGCCTACATCATACGTATGACCACCGCTATGTGGCAAACAAGGATTGTAATAGAAAAAGAAAAGTCCAAACACATCGAAAAATTATGGGTTTGACAGACTACATCCAGTATGCTTGCATAGGATTTGACTTCCACAGTCATTCATTGGTTGTGGTATCGTTGAGTAAGCGGGTCACCGTAAAATAATCACAGACAGGAGCCATATGAATGCCATTTTGTTTCCATATGTTAAATCAACTAGTGAGCTACATCGTTATATCCAGTGTTCCACGGGGACATGTCTCCCAGGGTCGGACGCACGCACCCCTTGCACCCGGGACAGGGAGTCTACTAGGGGTGTGTTTCCCCACGCACCCTTTTTGGGGAGTCTTGGGAAGACACAAGGGAGTGTGTTTCCCTGGTGTGGGGGACGAGACTCTCCAAAAGGGGTGCATCTGGGCGCCCCCCCTCAACACTTCAGTGTCTAGTATATAGTATATGGTAATATACTAGTATGTTTTGCTTTCAAATTAGATTCTAGAATGATGAATGATGAATTTAATTTTTAAATCAATGTAGATTGTAGAATGATGAATGATGAGTGATATGTATCAATGTATTTGAATATTTCGTTATTGAATCTCATGGCATGGATGAATAATGAGCATGTCATATGAATGATGTATGTATCAAAATGAATGATGAGGATGGATCGACGTATGTCATTATTTAATTCAATTATGAATTTAAATTTTAAGTCTGAATCAAATTTCAATTTTCCATGTATTGGTATACATATTAGTATATTACTATTAGTCTATTTAATATTTAATATATATATATACCCTAACGCCCCCCCACACCCTTGAAATTTCCGTAAAATTTGAGGGTACTCACACACATCCCCCTGTGTGCATCTCCCCGCACCAAAGTCTTGGTGGAACATCGGTTATATCCACAAGTCATGTCCATTCAGAGTTTAATAAAATGATAAACTCACCTAAAAGGCAATCAACAAAAAAATATATATATATACATATATAGATATATTTAAAAGGAGAAAAATAAAAAAGTTTTAATGGAAAAAAAAGAAATATATATATATATATATATATATATATATATATATTAAAAAAGTAAAAATAAGCAAAATAAAAAGAGAGATTAAATATAAAAGGTATCTTTTAAAAACAAAACAATACCTATATCAAAAAGCATAAAGCTTAATATTACGAGTGTTGAGACGAAGGCAAAATGGAGTCAATCATTGAAGAGAAAAGAACGCAGTCTATAACAGAAGAGAGGAAGATTTTCAAGAACTTCATTTAGCTATGCTTCAACACTATTTAGAATTAAGGGAACTCTTGCAGGAAAAGATATTACTATTTCTATCACTCCGGCCGAAGGTAAAATTTGTAAGCCTAGAATTTGCTAACCAGTTGGTGATTCCCGAATCAAATATAATCAAAAAACTAGACCTAATGGAACAAAAAACAATATGACATAAACCACTTATAATTAAACATTGGCTATTATCCCTTTATATCACAATTCTCTGTTCAATCCCTGTGGAGCGATCAAGGTGACATAATTTTGGGTTCAGCCTAGTTGGAATCACTACGGTCGTTCATTTTAAAAACGAAGAAAAAGTTTCTAAAATTTTCATACAAGAAGAAATAAAATAACGCTACAAGACATTACATAGAACCCAAATTCGGTAACACTAGAAGACATAAAAGATACCTCAAAAGTAGTCCTTCAAGAAAGTCAAAATTCAATGCGAAATATGTAGAAGGAAGTTCACAAGATTATCGCAGACTAAAACGAAGAAGTTTTTCACCTCAAGGACCATAGTAAAAAATTACTCACTCAAATTAAGAAACTTAAAAGTGATAAGAAATCATTGATAAGCAAATTAGAAGAACTTATCACGAAACAAGTATCTAAGTCTTCAGACGTAATAGTCCAAGTTGAAGAAAAAAAATGAATATCGATCCAGTCAATATCACTACTCAAGAAGATAACAAACTAGTTGAAGTAAAAACATATTCATATGTTGCAATTCAAACAATGAAAATTCCAAGTAAAGATTTTGTAACCAACTCAACAACATCAGAACTTTAAGTAAATCAGGAAACTACCACACGCATGATAAAGGAAACTCAAATCACAAGAACCACTTATTGACATCCAAATCACAAGAGCAAACATCTCAATCAGTTTGTGTATCAATATCACTTAGAATGGAAACAACAAACTTATCATTCAAAGAATATTGATGTCTACACAATCCAGTCGTTATGATAACAAATTATCCTAGATATAAAATAATTGCAAGCTTCTCACAAAAGATTAATTTAGGATGGTCAAATCTCTTCTCAGATCGATAGTTTTGTTTCTAACATAGAGGATCCCATCATCTTGTATCATCGAACATGACAACTCGAAACAGATGATACATCTTATCAGTAATAAGCATTGAGGGAAAATTTCTTTTGAAGAGGAAAGCCATGTTACGAATATAATATATCTAATAATAATAATAATAATAATTAATAATTAGTTATTGAAGAGGCATGTCTTAAAGACATGACCATTCATGAAGGGCACCAACCTAGGTATATAAACGAGACATCATTTATAACATCAATATCATGTTCTCATTCATATATTATATATATATATATATATATATATATATATATATATATGCAAGGGACATCTTCATATTCCAAGTGTTCTGGAGTAATTAACTTGCAAGTACAAACTTTGTTCTTTACCTCCATTCTAAGGGAAACATCGCCATGGAACATTGTTCTTCACTACCTGTTGTAGCGGCTACAACCACCTTCCAAAGTTTTGGCCTGCACCCAAGTATGGAGCCTCTCTTGAGAGTTTCATTTGATGGTTGCATACACTCGAGTTCACTCCGTGAGCTCGTGTGAGCCTTCGCACCCACCTTGCTTGTTCATTCCACCCAAGCTTTTGCATGTTGATGTCAATGTCTTGCTTGTAACCATGTTCTGGTCATGCTCAAGGTCTTCGCTTCGTGTGTACATGTTATGTTCACTATGAAATCATTTGTCACACTCACACACAGAGTCCCATTCACTGTTGTGCAAACATCGTCATGGTCGATCAACAATCAATCACGAGGGTCGCACTTGTCGCTTACACTGTCGATCAGTTATGTTGAACACGTGTGTCTAGGTGGTTTGAATCATCTCATCATCAAGCCATCAAGGTGTGTGTTGCAAGATCACATTTGCATCTCTCACTCGTTCACACACTTAGTCATTTTATTGAAGTTTTGACGACCAGACTCCCCTCTGACAGTCGAACCATCACCCCGCCATCGACTCAATCGACTGTCACC
This sequence comes from Pinus taeda, assembly GCA_000404065.3. Classification (NCBI taxonomy): domain Eukaryota; kingdom Viridiplantae; phylum Streptophyta; class Pinopsida; order Pinales; family Pinaceae; genus Pinus; species Pinus taeda. The sequence goes on from APFE030737156.1 coordinate 39,221, forward strand.
CAGAACAGCGTAGAAGCACCAAGCAAGTACTTTCAAGTTGCACTCCTCGCAAGAAATTCACTCAACCTTCATGTTGACCGCCCGGAGAGTCGGACCTGGCAGCCACCCCGGGACTGACTCCCCTCAAAAATGTGGGGAGGCTACTAACCTTGCTCGTTCTGTTGACTGAAGAAATTGCGCAAACAGGTCGGAGAGACATCCAGTGCATGTCCCTGTCTCCCTCAAAAAATTGTTCAATTTTCCCAGTCAATACTCCCGACAATGAACTAGATGCTCATCCAGAAAATTGCACAGTTTTCATGAGTAGGCCTTCTGCTGCCCAGCACTCTGCTCAGCTCAGAAATTGCGCAGAGATGATCAGCAGGCCGGCCTCCCAGCCTCAGTGCAGTTTCTCTCGCCAGCAACAGACTACCAGTTTCCTCCACGAATTGCACAGTTTCTGCTACTAATCTCCAAGCATCTGACTGCCTGTTACCCTTGGGAATTATGTAATTTCTGTTGCCAGTTCCCTCTAGGAATTGCGCAGTTTTAGCTGCCAGGCTCCTGGCCAGTTCCTCCAAAAACCTGCGCAATTTCTGCCTGCTAATCCTCCATGTAGCCCGACTTGTTCCTCCAGAAAATTGGGCAAATTTTGCTGTCAAACCCTTGTTGCCTGCTCGTTCCGGAAAATGCTCAAATTATGTCTGCCTTGCCTTCCTACAGCATGGATTGTCCCTCCCAAAATTTGTGCACTTTTGCCTTCCAGCCTAGCCAGACCTCGTGGGCAATTACTGTCGACTTGGATTGCCCATCTTTATCACCTAGTGACTCTTGCACAGTTTTCATCAGCAGTGCCCAAAGTCATCATCCCGCCTCACAACCTTGTTACCTCTCCCAGTGACCCACATCCGAAATGATCATGTGTTATGATAGACTAGGAGGTTTTGGATTTGATGCCATCTCGTCATGAGTGACTGTTGGTACATGTACACCAACAAGCATGGCGCGACGACGAATGGGATGAACGAAGGGAGCACATGCAGAAGGACAGGTTCACCAACAGGTGAACAAACGATGCATGTGAAGAAATGTGCTCGCAAACGGATGATCATGCAAAGATGTGTCCGCGGACAGACGAGCAAACATGCAAAATGTGCTCACGGACGGACAAACGAACAAATGTGCACCTTTCACGAACAGATGACTCTGTCAAGCCTTCCAACATACAAACAAGGAGCAACGTGCCAAAGCAACATCAAGCGAACCAACAACCATTAAAGACTCCACGCACTTTGCCATGCGGAGGTGAAGCTATCACCTAGCAACACTGCAGCTCGACATGCACTCCAGCAGCAGCACGAATGTACCAGCACTATCATGTCGAGTCATGCCATGAGTCATGTTATCCACATCTCCACTGTGGGCCATGTTGTCAAATCAATGTAATGTAACGTGGAAGTCCAAGAGACCCACTTGTTGTACAAAGAGTCATGTAAAGTCGAAAAGTCATGGAAGTCAAACGGTCATGAGGGTAGTCTAACAACCACAAGGGTCAGTTTCACCCTTGGCTACAAATACCCCCTCATTTGTACATGCAAGGGACTTTTCACCTCAACTCCTCCCACATAGCCAAAAGAGTCTGTAATCTTTTCTTTGAGGAGTAAATAGTGGCTCCAACTCCCCACGCACGGGTTAGTGATGTATAGTGTAACGATGTGTCTTGGAACTTTCGCTTAATTCAAAAGCTTGCTAACAGGCCAGCACGTTTTCTCACATGTATTCTAACTGTTGTGACACTAATCTTGAACACTTGTAATGCATGTTGCTTTAACTTGTGTTGAACACTTGAACTTATTTCACTTGTTGTAATACATAATCTGTTAATGAAAATGTGTTTTATATGTTGTTAATGTTGTCTCGCCCATGGTGGCTACCCCCTCAAACAGCGGACAAACCTTTCACATAAAACTTGTTGTAACAACCATTACACTCGTGCGGACTCATCCGCTAAGTGTTGTACGTTTTATCTTACCTTGTATGTTGTGATTGTCGCATCCGTGTGGACTACTCCTCCGGAAGTTGTGCGCGTCCTGTTGTATTGTGCGTTCCTAGCCGAGTTGGGACTTCATCCCCTACCAACTTGGGACTTACTCCCACCCTCTACCTTTACAGTGAAAGAACCATTGACACAAGTACACTAGCAATCACCAAGCATGCGAACATCACTTCTTGAAGACAAAGCAGACCACTCTCCTGCGCTGACAAGCAAGAATTGAGGCAAATCCTTAAGACAATGGCAACTGGGGCATCATACCGGATGGGACTTCCACACCAAACAGTGTGAGGTCTATTTGGGACTTCATTCTGGGGTGTTCCCGTGAATGTTGGCGGGTCCAACACCGTCAAAATTTCTGGCACTATAAGGAGGGAGCCAGTTGTATATGGCTGAACATCCTCTCACACTCATTCATCAACCATTTGGTCAAGGCAGTGACTCGCACTCCCTCCCACCTACATGCGACTCTGGTAGCACAAACAACATGGTGGTTCTCATTGACTCTGGTAGCACACACAATTTTTTGGATGCAACCGTGGCAAAGAGACTCAATATTTTTTCATTTCCCTTACCAAACATGAAGGTAATGGTAGCAGACGTAAGAAGATTGAAAAGGTGGGGAAATGCCATAAGGTTAAATTGCAGATTCAAGACTTCAGTTTAGAGTCTTTGTTTTTCATAGTATCGTTAGGAGGATTAGATGTAGTCTTAGGTGTCCAGTGGTTACGAACTTTACGTACTTATGCCACTAACCACGAAGTACAATTTATAAAATTCAAATGGGGAGGTCAAAAGTACAAATTACACGGATTCCAAGCACCAGAAAATCAAATTGTATCATCATCTCAGATGATGAAGATGATTCGAAAGGGAGCACCCGCTTATGTAGTACAATGTCATCAGTTAGAAATGTTATCTGCAAATATGACCAGTGAAGAGTCACCAGAGATACAAGATCTAATTAGGAAACATGAAAAATTATTTCAAGACCTACCTCTGAAGATGTCACCTAATAGGGAAATTGAGCATATAATAGACGTCAAGGCAGGATCAGACCCGGTCAACATCAAGCCATACCGATATCCACATCACCAAAAAACAGAAATCGAGAGATTAATCCAAGACCTCTTATAGTGTGGAATCATCTCGAAAAGTAAAAGTCCTTACGCTGCTCCAGTGGTGTTGGTAAGGAAGAAAGATGGGTCATTCAGGCTATGTATTGACTATAGGGGATTAAACAAAATAACAATTAAAAACAAGTTCCAATCCCCTTTATCGACGAAATGTTGGATGAGCTACATGGCGCGAGGTATTTCTCAAAATTGGACCTAAGATCAGGCTACTATCAAATTAGAATAAGATTAGAGGACATACCAAAAACGGCATTTCGAACACACGAAGGTCACTATGAATTTAAAGTAATGCCGTTTGGATTAACTAATGCACCAGCAACGTTTCAAGCAACTATGAATGAATTATTTCGCCTACATCTCAGAAAGTTTCTATTGGTATTCTTTGACGATATTCTAATTTACAGTAAAACTTGGAAGGAGCACTTGCAACATTTGGACAAGGTTCTTAAAATACTTAAAGAACACCAATTTTAGGCAAAAAAATCCAAATGCACCTTCGGAAAGGAAGAAGTAGAATACCTTGGACACATTAGATCCCATGAAAGTGTAAAGGTGGACCCTAACAAAATCAAAGCTATAAAAGAATGGACCAAACCTGTTAATATATCCAAGCTAAGAGGGTTCTTAGGTTTGACTGGATATTACCAAAGATTTATTAAAAACTATGCACATATAACTGCACCTCTAACAAATCTTTTAAAGAAGAATTCGTTTCTATGGGATGAAGAAGCAGGAAGGTATTTTGAAAAATTAAAGGAAATTATGTCTAATGCTCCCGTATTAGCAACACCAGATTTTTCTAAGCCATTTATCATTGAGTGTGATGCTTCCGGATTTTGTATAGGTGCAATATTAATGCAACAAAGATATCCAATAGCTTTTGAAAGTAGGAAGCTCAACAAAAGAGAATGCCTCAAATCCACATACAACAAAGAAATGCTCGCTATCATGCACGCACTAGCTAAGTGGAGACAATATCTTTTGGGAAGTAAGTTTTCTATTCGAACAGACCATAACAGTCTCCAGCATCTCCTTCAACAAAAAACACTTTCCGAAGAACAACAAAAATGGATTGAAAAAATTGTCGCTTTTGACTTGGAAATACTACATAAAAGAGGTAAAGACAATGTAATAGTAGATGCCTTATCCAGGAAAGATGAAGAACCAACACTACTTGCAATTTCGGTTGTTGTCCCTGAGTGGCTTAACGAAATTCGAAGTGAGCATGCCAAGGATCCAGAAATAACGACAATAATCAATAACCTTCCCAACAACTCAAAATTTGAGTGGAAGAATGATATCCTATGGTATAAGGGAAGAATCTATCTAAATACAAATTCCAAGTTTAAGTTTAAGATACTCAAGGAATTACATGACTCACCGTCAGCTGGACATGTAGGATTCTTTAAGACTTACTACAATGCACGTCAATCCTTCTTTTGGAAGGGAATGAATCATGATATTCAGAAGTATGTAGCAGAGTGTGACACATGTCAAAGGAATAAAAGTGAAAATATTACGACACCAAGATTACTTCACCCCTTAAACATTCCAAATCAAAAATGGGAAGAAATGTCAATGGACTTTATCGAAAGATTACCAGTATCTGAAGGCAAGGACAAGATTTTCGTAGTAGTCGACAGACTCACCAAATATGCTCACTTTATGGCAATAAAGAAATCATACTCAGCAAAAGAAATCGCTGAAATATTTTGCAAAAATATATGTAAGTTACACGGTTTTCCGAAAGTCATTGTGAGTGATAGAGATACCAAGTTCAAAGGTAATTTCTAGAAGGAATTATTCAACCATATAGGAACTTACCTAAATATGAGTTCCACTTATCACCCTCAAACAAATGGCCAAACAAAGGTTGTCAATAAATGTTTGGAGGCCTACTTACGTTGCTACGCTACAGAAAAACAAAATAAATGGGCTCAATGATTACATCTTGCTGAGTGGTGGTATAATTCCACTTATCATACATAGCAAAAATGACGCCATTTCAAGCTCTATATGGGTATGACCCCCGAAATGGAAGGATCTAGCTATTGTCCAGACAAATCTACCCGTTGTTAAAGATCAACTAGAAGAAACTCAAAAAATCGTCCAAATATTAAAAGAAAACTTGAATAATGCCAGGAATCATATGAAGCAACAAGCAGACCGTAACAGAACCGAAAGAGAGTTTGAAGTTGGAGAATGGGTATTTGTTAAGCTCCAACCATACAAACAATTATCCTTAAAACAGAAAGGAAAAAACAAATTGGCACCAAAGTTTTATGGACCTTATCAGATCAACAAAAAGATTAGCCAAGTTGCGTATGTTTAAGCCTTCCAGAGACAATCGTGTTCACAACGTCTTCCACGTATCTTGCCTTAAAAGCACTAGGTAACAATCAAAACAGCGCAAACAACACTTCCATCCTAGATGATGAGGGGAAGAGTCATTTAGAACTAGAAGGTATTTTGTCTACTAGAGAAAGAAAGCTTCGATATCGTACTATCAAGGAATATCTGATCAAGTGGAAGGACTTGCCCGAAGAAGAAGCTTCTTGGGAGAATGAAGCATTTTGTCAACAACATCTGTCGTTACGTATGCTTTGAGGGCAAAGCATTCTTTTGAGAGGAAGGCAATGTTTTGTAAAAATTAGTTAGATTAGGTTATTATTTAATTTTCAGTTAAATTAGATGAAAGGACACGATCATAAGATCATGCCCTTTCCCCAAAGGGTGTCCATGGCGGTATATAAGCCAGGTACCCCCAATTGTAATAACCATCAACTGTAATTCATCTTTTAATAAATATATATATATATATATATATATATCTGCGTATCATAAGATTTATGTTTTAGTCAACAAGGGATTAATTAACACTACATGCTCTACTTACTCCACTCTCTATGTAGGAACAGTGATGGGTTCCTTAGCACTAACATCAAGAACTAGAGGTCATATGGGTAAGGGTGGAGTCAGCTTGAGTTGCGCTAATCTGGTACGGGAAGATGACCTACAATAGAGCATTTAGGGTGCCATGGAGAGGCTTGAGAGCTACCAAATTTGCTCACTGTGCAGACTACCGAAAGTGAGTTGATAGCCATAATCCCCAAGTTAAATCAGTAAGGATCTGCTAACTTTCTACACCTAACCTGCCAATCAAATGAAAAGTTCTTCATTGATTTTTACAGTACCTTGGACAAGTGGTTTCCCATGGGTTAGTCTCTACCTAGGGAAAAATGTCCAAAATAATTCATTTCCTAAGTGTGACTTTATAAAGTGAAAGTGACTTTATTAGTGGTAAAGTCAATGTTGAATTATAAAGTGAAAAGTGACTTTAGACATAAAGTACAATGTGGGTACTTTATTTAATGGGTGAGTTGAAAAATAGAAAGTGAGAGCTAAATGCACATTTATTCTCACCCCTTGATTTAAATGAATCTGAGCCATTAGATCTTAGGGTTGCCCAAAAGTCATTTAGGGAAACAAAAGGGGAAAAGAAAAGAGAAACAACATTCATTCTTCATGAGCAGATTGGAGACAAGAGGCTGAGAATTGAAGAAAAGTTCTAAAGGAGAAATTTGTTGCAGCAAGCTGAAGGAGTGATTTACGGGCAAAGTTGGGCACGAAAATCAACACATAGAAGACAACATAAGTGCAGTACAAACAGCATTGAATGTTGTGAGCTGCACGATGTTCAAAAGAAGTTCTTGAGAAAATAAAAATGAAAAATGAAAAAGAATTGGAAAACAAATCCGTACAGTCTGTACGGAAATCCATACAGTCTGCACGAAATCTGTACAGTACGCTCTATATCCGTATAGTACATATTTTCAGCTTCAAGTGGGCAAAGAAATCGAGGCAAAGTGGGCACAATTTTCAAGGAGTTTTGGGCTGAAGAGATAAGTTGTATTTTGTTGTTTTGTTTTGTTTGCAAAAGTATTTTTCCTAAACTTGAAAGATAAATAAATTTGAAGAGCTCTGTAACAGGTTTTCCCCGGAGATGATTGAAGGGGTTTTGCCTGGGTCTAAGTTCACCAAAAACCTATGTATTTTTATGTGTGTTGCTGGTCAGTTTATGTCCATATTTATTTTCAGCATGTGTTGACAGTCCCAAGTGTTTTAATCTGAAAATTTCATTTCCAGAATTCTATATGTTGAATGTATGTTTATGGGAAAGGGCATTTAATTGAATGGGAGTGATAAGGTGAAACTAAAATCAGGTTGGGATTGCAGAAAACTTTTTAGTCATCAAATTTCAACATGGTATCAGAGCTACAAGCTGAAAATTGCAGTTTGAACAGCAGACCGTAGTTTGGGACAACAAACAGTGGTTTGAACAACAAACTGAACTTTTGGACAACAAACTGATATTTTGGGACAGCAAGGTGAAATTTCACACACACTGAACTTTTGGGACAACAAGGTGTGATGGAAAGTTCATTTCTCCATTTTCTTGGTTTTGTAAATTTTGGACAGCAGTCATGGCCATGTTCTTAAGAATAGAAGGCAGACGGGATGGGATATCCAACTATGTCGTTTGGAAGGACAGAATTCAGGTGTTTGAGGAGGCATCAGTTTGGAACATAGTGCGGCAAGTGGTTGTACCTCCCACTGCTGCAGATGAACTTGTTGAATTCACAAAAAATAATGCGAAGGAAAAAGGATTTGATGGACAGTCTGAAGGATCGTGTGGTTCCTCAGGTGAGAGGAAACATATATGCATATCAGATGTGGACAGCTCTAACCACTCTCTATCAGAGTACCAATGAGAGCAAGAAGATGGTACTCAAAAAACAATTGAAGAACATTAGGATGACAAAGGCTGAAAGTGTAGTTCATTATCTTGGCAAGGCCAAACAGGTAAATGATGATTTGACTGCTAGTGGTGAGGCAGTTGCACCCACAGAGTTAGTCAGAATAGTTGTAGCGGGACTTCCTAAGTTTTTGGAGGTCTTTGGAGATGTTGTTACCTCTAGGGAGAATCTTCCCAATTGGGATAGATTCTGGGATGATTGTGTGCAACATGAAATACGGCAAACTGGCAGTGGTGGGGTGAAGATAACAGATGAGGAGGATGTAGCCCTAAGTTGCACGAAACGGGGAAACAGGTACGAATTTCCGAAACGGGAAGCAATACGAAACGCGACCTCCCCAAATTTTGGAAACGGGGAAACGCGAACATATATATATATAATACATACATACATATATATATATGTGTGTGTGTGTG
>APFE030737163.1:17891-53600 GCA_000404065.3 Pinus taeda
AGTCAGGCAAGTCCAAAGTTGCGATAAATGGTAACTGACGATTAGGGTCCCTAAAACTCTAGGTCTGCAGACCAGCCCTAGGAGGAGGATATCCAGGATAACTAGGAATTGGAATTACATTTGGGATATTTTGTCCTCCTGGAAAACCAGGATTAACCAAACCATACTGGGATTGCTGAGGTTGTTGGTATGTATACCCAGGGTACGGTTGATACTGATAGGTTGGTTGTTGCATAGCAGGACCATATTGGTACTGTCCTTGGTACGGTTGTTGATTAAACTGAGGTTGAGTGGTGACAACCGTACTTCCTACAGGCATCTGAACCGAAGTATGGACTGTGGATCTAGACTGAGGTAAAGATGTCTAAGGAGTAGATACAGGGACAGTAGAAACCATAGCTATCGATACTCCAGAAGAAGGTGGGGTAGATGCAGCAGATGTTGCAGTAGTTGCAGCAGACGTTTGAGGCAAAGTACGAGGTGTACTAGGCCCAGACTGAGAAACTACAGAAGGTGCAGAAGTTTGAACAGTAGACTGGACGGGTTGCTGGGATGAACCAGAAACCAAGGGTTGTCCAGGTTGAGATGACAACTATGCATTTGGTTGCAAGACCTATTGGGATTGAGATGGATCCCACACTAAATTCGTTCCAGGGTATGGACCCATAACTGGTTGAGGATATTGAGGACCATAACTGGGTTGAGGGTAGGGTTGATAATATGATTGACCCGTAGGTGGTTGGTAACTTTTAGTTGGGTACTGACCTTGGGGTTGATAACCCTGAGGCACGTACTGATACTGGGGTTGACCTTGAGGTACATATTGATACTGAGGTTGACTTTGAGGTACATACTGAGTCTGGGGTTGACCTTGAGGAACGTACTGTCCCGTAGGTATGTACTGTCCTTGAGGTTGCCCCCCAGGCTCAAACTGAGTACCTTGAGGTTGCCCCCCAGGCATATACTGGGTGCCTTGAGGTTGCCCCCCAGGCACATACTGGGTACCTTGAGGTTGCCCCCCAGGCGGTAATTGGCCACCTTGAGGTTGAGGATTGGGAATAGAACCTAACATCATGATAATATCTTCTACACTCAACAATTTAGTACAATTATTTCCAGTCAATAACTTTTGTTCAATAGGTTGAGGAGATGCTCTCGAAAAAGTACCAGAAATGGACTGATACCCAGCGGGAACGGAAGGACCGCCATACAAAAAGGCTTCCGGAGATTGAGAAAACATGGATGACTGCTTGGACATATTCAACAGAGGATAGTAACCTCTAGGTGTCAGGTGATAAGAAATACGAGGTGGTGAAAAACTTAGTCCCAGGTTTTCCAAAAATTCGGTCAATGAAAGATACCAAGCACTGCTCCTAGGTGGACTGTAAAAGATTGATTCACGCTCCCTAAGGTCTAAAATAGGTCAATCTTCTGGAATAGGAATGCCTTCTTTGTTTTCCGAAATATCAAGTTCTTCAATAGCTATTAGTCCAGAAGGAAGATCTTGGGTAATTATTGGTTCTACCCTAGGTGAACTAGGACCACTAGAAGCTGGAGAAGCAAACCCTGATATTGGAGTAGTAGCAATTCCAGATTGGGGTTCAAATATTTCAGGCTCTTCACCTATATCACTAGTAGATGCAACACTACAAGTAACTTCTGAAACAGATATAGGTTGTGTACTATAATATGCTATTAACGCTGAAAAACCAGGATTATATCCCACCAAAGCAGATTCTCCTCTTTCAGGTGACCCACTTCTACTGTCTCTAGGAGTTACTAGGGCCCGTAGCCCTTTAGGCTGGCTTGGTGAAAACTTAGGAGGTTGGCCCCGAAGTCTACGGGACTTCCTCGGTAATTCAGTCACGGTTAAAAACTTTTAACTGCTTCACATGAAAACAAACTAAAATCTCAATTAAAACCACCTAAAGCCTCTAAAGAACCAAACAAATTGAATCACACGCCTAAAGAATCTAGGAGATCAATCACAAACAAACAGTAACTTTATGTATTGAAAACACTAGTTGGTGATGAAATCCAACGTCGCAGAGTTCGATACAGAAATAGTGGTTGGAACAGTTACCCCGGCAACCTGCTTAATGAATAGACTGGCACAAGTTTCTCCACTAAACCGTCTCGAGTGAAGAGAACCCCCCAGAAAATCCAAGTGAGTCTAGTCGATGTCTGCTCTAGGTACAGTGGGATTTTCCCGCCACCGTCACCCTAGGAAGAATCCTATAGAATATGGTCACTATGGTTACCAACAGAAACAAATATACCTGGGAGAATAGTCTACGATCCGATATGCAAGCAAGGGAAGAGTAACAAGCTCAATCCCCTTGAAGGCTTCTTGACATAAACCAAGGTTTACCAACAAGTGACCCCAGGCTCCTCGACAATGGTTAATCTGAGGTTTATCGTTTGTAATACATGAATATATGGCGTCGTTCCCAATGAGGAAGGGTTGATTCCCACACTGGTTCAGACACGATCTCGTGCTTCTCCTTTAAGAGGAGTTTTCCCAGAGCATAAAGGCAACAATTGGATTTCTCTCCTACCGTAATATACAGCTACTTGTTTTTTTTACTGTCTTAGAGAGTTAAGTACTCCCTACTCCAAGACACTAGCCTAAGCTATGCTGGTGTAATAGAGCCCTAGAAATAAAAATATTTCTAGATTGATTTTACTTTAAGCGTTATTTTTATTGGTTTTTGATTAAGTCAAGAGGTGCGGAGATGAAACTCATGGTGTGAAGACTCGACTCAAAATCACTAAAAAGATGCACTTAAGATGATTTAAACAATCTTTGCTCTTCAATGAACTTCTAGCTAGGAAAGAGTTTGAGAATGGAAATGTGTGTAAACACAAATCTTTCTTAACAAGCAAATTAAAAGAAGAGTTTTTGTTCCAATGCACTCAAAACGAGACAACTAGTTATTTGCACAAAATTTCCCATTTCATTCAAACACTCAAATGCTACCAAAACAAACTTTTTTCAAAAGAGATTTTTGTATTTTTATAAAAACACTCAAAACTATGACTAAAGCAAATCTTGAGAAAAATATGAACAAAGCAAATCTTATGATCTACAAACTATAAAAAACTAGGATGTTTTACTTGGCGATAAGCAAACCAAGGACTAACTTGTCCAGAATCACAAATTAGTCAAAAACAAGTGATTTTTGTTTTCTTTTGTAAAAGTGAAATCCAAACTTTTAACACAAGCTTTTTCGAAGTTTCGCAAAGAGAAAACACAAGATGGATTCCTCAACAAAGGTTGATTTCGCAAATGGTCAAACTCATAAGAAGGCCAGTAAAAACCAAGGTGATCTGAGGCTTCTATGCTTCTAAGCTCTGAGCTACTACACGACCAAAATGAAAATCAAGACCGACAATCAAAACTTCTAGGAATTTCACCTAAAACCCTAAAACCAATGAAATTAAACCCAGGAAAGCTTTTGATAAGTCACATGCAGGTCTGGGTAGAGGATAACAACATCTAAACCAAAATAAAACTAATTGAAAAAGTAAAATTTAAGTCTTTCAAAATTTTAGCAGGGTCTGCAGGTTCAGAGTTTACACAGGTGCGTTCACGCTCTATGTGCAAAGTAAACGTGCGTAGAGGTACGCACTGTGATACAAGCACAGGGTGCGGACTTCTCCTAAAGTTATGAAAAGCCAAAACAAACCTAGATCCACTAAATCCACCCAATTCCACACACAACAAGCCAAAAACAGAAACAAAAAGACAAGTTTCTCAGGTCAAAGTAAAAATAAGGAAAACAATCAAGTCCCCAGTGGAGTCGCCATTTTGTCACACGGAAAGAGTCGAGGTTGCGGACAAGATCGACCTTCCTAGTATCTAAAGATATCTAGAGACAAGCAAGCCAATCAAAAACTATCTTTCTCTAGATATGCAATTAAAAACAAAGGAAAACAAGTGTTTTAGGAGAGCAGAGCCCCCCCTTAAGTTAACCACTGACTATCAATTGTTAACAACTTAGGATGGGCTTTAGTTTGACTTAGGAGAGCCTTAACCTTGTTATTGAGACAATACTCCTCTTATTGGTTATCTCTTCCAATCATATGGAGAGTTTGTTCGTGCCTCTTGCATGAAAAACTTATACAAAGTTATCATATGCTACCATGTAGTCACATTTGAGTCGTGATTTTGTTCAAGGGAAGTAAACCTGAGTTGGTCTTTCTACGGTGTCTCTTGACCTATTTTTTAATCGACCATCCCTGGTTGTCAGAGTCATGTTCATTATAACATCAGCTATTTGGCCCTTTGCTCGTGCTAGTTTGAGAAGGTCTCCACTGAGTTCTTGCTGGCGGGTCTTGATCATATTGACTACGACAAATTTCTCTGAGAGAAGATCTAGAGCTGCACCCTGGACCTATTTTCATTATTGATAGGTCACCTTGTGCTCAACATCGATCAGAATCATGGGTCTTTGACTGAGTGGTTTCCTTTGTGTTCGACGTCAGCTTTCATTATCAGACATTGGGATTCATGGAGTACCTTGGTTTCCATTTGACACTATTGGTGGATTCCTCACCTCTGTGTCAGCTTTCATTATTGGTTGGTTCAGAGGGTTTCTATCGTGCGCTAGCTACATCTTGTGTACACCGAAAACAGACTTTAGTTGGGTTACTACATCTTTATTCATCTGATTCCTTCCATATTATTGGCCTATGGGTTACACTTGCATTGTATTGATGAAGGATGCCTTAATGCCTTCCTTCCAGTGGATATTTTCCCATTGACTTCAACTCATTGCTCTGGGAACAAGGTCTAGATTCTATTTGGTAGTACCTTAGGGTTTACAATCATCAGTGGCAGACTCCTTCACTATCGACAGTGGGAAAACATCATTGTATCTTGATTGATAGATTCTTCCAAGTGTTCTACTTCAGCTCATCTATTCACACTTGTTATATTGTACTAGGTACCTTGGCTCTCATCATCATTATCGGTGAGTGGTCTCATGTTTGTTAATGGTATACATCAATGACCAGTAATCAAATGATTTCTCACATGGTCGAATTCAGATCATTTATTCCCATTGTGTAGAAATGTACCACGGCGGTCGGTGAAGACCTCAGGTTTGCATTAGCATTTGTTGGCTCACTTGCTAGTCCCTCCTATTTCTACCAGTGACACCATCCACCTCATATGTTATAGTTCATTATAACAACATCTTATATGTTGGCACCTGAGTTGCGTGTAGTACCATTTATTCCACCATTTGACTTGGTACTTTTTGGATCATCTTTATGACTTCAGTGATCAACTTTCTACTTCAGCATCATTGATCGGTTCTTTATATATGATATTGAGAAATGTACTTCTATAGATATGATCGGATGATCCACTATGTATTTTCAGTATTTTTATACTTCGATACATATTGGATCCAATTTTTTACTTGAAATCTAGACATGCTTTATTATCTCTGAGCATGGGCATACTCACCTTAGACAATAGGTTTCTTTCTTATCTCTTTCATTGGCTTGGCAGGGTGAATTCTGGTGAACTCCTCTCTAGTCTCGGTAGGATTCTTTCTATACACTTAATAAATTTCAGCCATCATGTACCCCTTCTGACCTCATATATTAGGGAGCATATATTATAGCACCATTTACCACTCTTGGTAGATTTTATGCTCTGGTTATGGTGTAGGGAAACCCTTCCTTTCCAAACTTGGTCCAAATTCTACAATGTTTTACTTCGTAGAATTGAGGCTTCTGTGATCCATCATAATTGTAAAAAGAGCTTCTGCGTAAATCACAGAAGCTCTTTTTACAATGTTTTACTTCCCATATGCTATTTTTCCTTGTATAAAAAGTGTGTACACATGAGTCAGTCTATACCCAACCCACGTATATTTGTTAAAACATCAAAAAATAAATAAACTCCTTAAATTTGGGTGGATTTTACTGGTTTTACCTATTACTCACCTACTGTAGATCGTGGCCCAACTATTTCCCAACTGAAAAAACTAATTTGGAGAAGTATAAATAAACCTCCATGGGAAGGCCTAAGGAGAGGAGAGATGAGATATTGATATTATAGTTAGTTACATCTTGTTGATGGTGCTGGACCCGCCAACATTCAAGGGATCACCCCGGCATGAAGTCCCAACTAGACCTCACACCGTTTGGTGTGGGAGTTCCATCCAATATGATGGCCTGGTTTCCATAGCCTTAAGGATTTTCCTCTACTCTTTCTTTTTAGCACATGAAAGTGGTCCGTTTTGTCTTCAGGAAGTGAGGTTTGTGTGCCTGGTGAGTGTAAGTGTACTTGTATCAATGGTTCTTTCACTGTGAGGGGAAGAGAGTGAAGGTGAGTTCCAGGTTGAAAGGGATCAGTCCTAACTCAACTAGGAACACACTGCACAAAAGGGTATACATAGCTTCCGGTAAAGTAGTCCATTCGAATGCAGTAATCACAATATACAAGGTAAGGTAGCACATACAACACTCATGGAGCAATCCGAATGAGTTGAATGGTTGTTACAACAAGGTTCATGTGAAAGCTTTGTTTGATGTTCGGCAGAGCAGTCGACACGGACGAGACAACATTAACATCATATACAACACATTTCCATTAATAGATTATGCATTACAACAAATGAATCAATTTAGATGTAGAACACAGGTTAAAGCAACATGCATTACAAGTGTTAAAGATTAGCCTTACAACAAATACAATACATGTGTGAAAATGCGTTGGCCTGTTAATAGGCTTCTGAATTAAGCGAAAGTTCCAAGACACATCGTTACACCATACATCACTAACCCCATCAGTGGGGAGTTGGAGTCATCACTTACTCCTCAAAGAAAATATTCTAGATTCTATTGGCTATGTGGGAGGAGCTGAGGTGAAAAGTCCTTTCATGTACAAATGAGGGGGGTATTTATAGCTAAGGGTGAAACTAACCCATGTGGTTGTTCGAATACCCTCATGACCGTTCGACTTCCATGACTTTCCGACTTACATGACTCTATGTTCAACAAGTGTGTCTCTTGGACTTCCACGTTTCATCACATTGATTGACAACAAGCCCATAGTGGAGATGTGGGAAACATGACTCATGACTTGACATGACAATGTTGGTACATTCGTGCTGCTACTAGAGTGCATGTTGAGCTACACTGTTGTTGAGTGATGGATGTCTTCATGGTGTAGCATAGTTTCACCTCTACATGGCGAAGTGCATGTAGTCTTTGATGGTCCTTGGTTCACTTGATGGAGCTTTAGCATGTTGTTCCTTGCTTTCATGCTGGAAGGCTTGACCGGCTCACATGTTCGTGAAGGTGCATATTCATTGCATTCATCCACTTCACATGCTTTGTTCATTCGTCCATTGGTGAACCTGTCCATCTGCATGTGCTCCCTTCGTTCATCCCATTTTTCGTCTTAACATGTTTGTTGGTGTACATCTACTTGCAATCACTCATGACGAGCCGACATCAAATCCAAAACCTCCTAGTCTACCATGACACATGATCATTCAAATGCAGGTGACTGAGAGAGGCAATAGAGCTGTGATGCGGGATGATGGCTCCAGGAAACTGCTAAATGAAAATTGTGCAAGAGTCACTGAGTGATGGAGACAGATAATCTGAGTCGACAATGACTATTTGGAAGGTCTAGTCAGCTGGGGGGAAAAATTGCACAAGTTTTGGGAGGGACAGTATGGGCTGTAGGAGGGCAAGGAAGGCATGCTCTGTACTTTTCCCGAAATGAATAGCCAGCGGGATTGAACAACCATATTTGCACAATTTTCTAGAGGAATGGGTCGGGCTATATGACGGGTCAATAGACAAGGATTGTGAAGTTTTCTAGGGAACTACCGGGGAGACTAGCAGTCAGAACTGCGCAATTCCCAGAGGGAACTACCAGTTGGCTATTTGGTCACTAGTAGCTAGAACTAAATAATTCCTAGAGGGAATTTCCAATTGGCTGTTGGGGTCACTAGAAGCCAAAACTGCACAATTCCGAGATGGAACTAGCAGCTGGTTGCTCAGTCACTAGCAGCAGAAACTGTGCAATTCCTGGAGGGAACAAGAAGTCTGTTGCTAGGAGATGCTGGCTAAGAAAACTGCATTGAGGCCAGGAGGCCGACCTACTAATCATCTTGGCACAATTTCTGAGGTAAGCTGACTAATGGGTAGCGGAAGCCCTACTCATGAGCACTGCGCAATTTCTGAGATGAATAGTCAGTCGACTATCCGAATCACTGACTCGGAAAACTACACAATTTTCTGAAGGAGACAGGGACGGGCACTTGGTGTCTGCTCGGCCTGTCTGCGCTATCTCCTTAGTCAGTTGAGTGGGTGAGGTCAATGGCCTCTGTGCAATTTTTTAGGGGAGTCAGTCCCAGGGTGACTACTGGGTCCGACTCTCTGGGTGGCCAACATGAGAGTTGAGTTGCTTGCAAGCAGCACAGCTTGAAGGACTAGCTTCATTCTTCTACATTGTTCTGGTTGACAGTCGATCGAGTCGGAAGCAGGGTGATGGTCCAATTGTCAATGGGGAGTCTGGTCATCAGAACTTCAACAAAAATGACTAAGTGTGTGAACATTTGAAAGATGCATAGTTTATCATACGAACACACGCTCACATGACTTGACAACGAAACGACCAAACCATCCAGACATACGTGTTCAACATGAGTGACCGACAGTGCAAGTGACAAGCACAACACTCGTGATTGTTTTTTCATTGATCGAGATGACGTTTACGCGACAGTGAATGTGACTCCATGTGTGAGTGCAACATATGATTTCATGGCGAACATAACAAACACATATGAAGCAAAGACTTTGATCATAACTAGGACACGGTCGTAAGCATGACTTAAACATCATCATGCAAAGACTTGGATGCACTGAACAAGCAAGGAAAATGTAAAGACTCACACGAGCTCACGAAGCGAACCTAAGTGTGTGCAGTCATCAAGTGAAATTCTTCAAGGGAGGCTCTGAAATTGGTGTAGGACAAAAATTTGGAGGGTGGTTGTAGTTGCTACAACACATCCCTGATCAAGACTGAAGAAATCCTTATGCCTCCTGCACTCCCAAGTTATAGGAAACTGTTGTTTCCTTCTTTGAGATTTCCTTCATCCCTTTTATGACATCCTTGTGTATATTGATGGAGGAAGATTGCTGAGGCCTGGTCAGGACAAATTTGGAGGACGGTTCCGCTTGGAGCTGGAGGAAGACTCAGGTTGTAGTTTTCCACATTTCATTTAGCTTACATCAATAAATGAATGTTGTTTTGTTCCTAATATTTATTGTGTTGATGCATTAATATATGTCATGCTTTGCTTATTAATCTTATGTTAATGCTCATTTGCTCACCCGCTTATATGATTTAACACTTATATCATGAAGATGCTTTCTATTACTACTGTTGTATATGTTTTTCTTGGATAAGTTATAGGTTCTAAAGGCATTAGAAGGAGTAGAGGGTTTGGACCCTGCGAGATCGACCTCGAATGTAGGACCTCCAGGTGAAACAACTTATTCATACTTCAGTAGTTTAAGCATTTAGATTGTTTGTCTGCATGTTTATTTATGTTGTATTCCCTCTGTTTTGTTGGGGTTTTCAACCCAAGACCCCGTAGGTTTTAACCCCGTACAGAAATTACCTGCATACGAATTCTAATACACAAAAAATAAACAATGTGAGAGCATAACACATAAAACACATATACACAGAGATTTTCCTCTAGATCCCAAAACCGGGACTACCAGCTTGATTTTTCATTATGTTCCTTTCAATGTTACAATACATATTTATATATGCTGAAGCATCCAATACCATGGACCAAAAACCATCATGTCCAAAACCATGGACCAAAACCATAGGTAGGTCCGCCCAACCTAATATAGGGTCCAAAAAAAAATTCCCCCCGGGCGCTACCCAAAACCCCGTAGAGAGCGGCTACCTGCCCCCCCTGTGACCGCCCCCACTGTGCAATCGGCGCAACGAAGGGGGGGGCTCTGCCCCCCCTCTAACCCCCCCATTAACTATGTAGGCTAGTCATAGAAAGAATATAACACAACCCAACAAACACTAGGCTGTTTCCACCCACAACATCTTCCTAATGCAAATATCTCAGCTGATAATGAGAAGAAATAAAAAAAATATTGAATCCAAAGGTACAAATATTATTATTTTTTTATTAAGTTATAATTTTGATGATTCATATTTTGATCATGTTGAATTTTCTAGTGAATATGAGAATGATATTAAGGTTTTTATAGCTAATATTTCCACACTAACAACTGCATGTAAGGATCAAGAAAATCTATTGCAGATCTATTATGATAAGGAGGATATTGTTAGCTTAAATATTAAATTGGCAAAATTAGAAAGAGTTGAGGAAGGCATGAGGATGCAATACAAAGAGAAGGAAGACCAATGTGAGAGATTAGAAGCTAAAGTGATGTCCTTGATAAAACAATAGGAAAAAGGAGAAGACCATTGTAGCCTTGGAAAATTTGCTTGAGATCCATAGATTACCATTGGATAGATATGGTCTTGGATTTCAAAAGGGAGAGTTTAGTTCGCATGCAGGAAATAATAACAAAGAATAACCTAAAAGAACTGTAATGAACAACAACAACAACAAAAGTAGAAAAGGAGGAAGCAAACAATAGTAGTAGATCCAGTACCAATAGAGAAGAAAACCTCAAGGAGCACCTACTCATAGAAAATCCTTTGGTGCAAGAGAGGATCATGGCAGATATGTAAAATTTCAAAGGAATCAAAGTCCCTTTTTTCCTTTTGTGCATATGATAGAAGGTTACAATTGCAACAAGTTTGGACATGTTGCAGCTAACTGTAGGAGCAAAATGTATAGATTTAATTAGCAGAGCTTGCAACAATATCAACATCCAAGGAGATTGGCCATTAGGTATAATCATGATTTTTATGGTTATTATTACTCATGTAACATGTTTGGCCACAAGGAAGTTGATTGTAGATCTAACCAATGGAGGAGAAGCACATTACATGTGATGTATAGATCTAGCATAAGCAGTAGGAGATCTAATCCTCTTGCTTCATATTTTGGGAATGTGGAGTGTTATACATGCCACAATTTTGTCCATATGGCGAGAGATTGCATGTTGCTTGTTTATTCAAAGAAAATTTAGCAAGAGTAGCAAAAAAAGAGTGGAGATAGAAGAAAACTAGTGAAGGAAGAAAAGAAGTAGCCAAAGACTGTGTGGAGAAAGAAGGAGCAACAATTCTTCAAATAGTGAAGAGCATCCCCCTCCGCAGTCCATGATTACATCATGTATATTTTTAGAGGACTGCAAAGTTCATGAGAGGTGCATAACTTCAAGGGGAGCATATGAAAAAAGTATGGTATATTGATGAGTACAAGTTATAGCAGCAGTTATGATGAGCTCATTTGAGCCTCATGCACATTTAGGTCTGCAGGATCAGCCTCCATATTGAAGGTATATTGAGCTCAGGGGGAGCTATGCATGGTATGAAGTTTGCATGATTTATTTGACATTTTATCCATTATTTTTCACTTAGTTATTTTTAGTAGATTTACATGTGTTTTTCATGAGTGAAAAGGGTACATTTTTCAGCCATATATATGCCTTTGGTCTTCACTGATAGTTGGCTGAAAAGTTGTAAAACCATGCATAGAATGAGATCTTGATACAAAATGTATAGAGATGAATTGAGAAATGGACCAGCCATGTATCATTTGTTATATGATGATTATTACAACCATGTATTGTTAGTGTTTCATCTATTCATGTTGATAGAGGGTCCAATCATTCGTATTTTGATTCATTATGATGATAGACATGTTATGCAGAGTTTTTTTTTTAGTTTTATTACAACCACATGTATGGACTAATGTTGATGTAAAAGCCATCATATGTCATGTATTTGAGTCATTGGTCCATAGGAGATTATCATAGCAGCCATGTATTTATTGATGATTATACCTTATGGTATGCTTGGAGGTTTTCACGGTGTGCCTCATGCTATGATTTGATTGTTGGGGTTCTTGACCTCATTATATGAGCAAATAGGTTGATGATGGCCATTGGTGTTGCTATTATGGAGACTATCGGTTGATGCTTCATATGCATAAGGTTTCTTGTTGTTGTTCATTCTCATGCTACTCATAAATGATGTTTATGGTTGCTAGTGCATATTGTTGTTGCTGGTAGAGGTTGTTTGGCTTATTATGTTGCTTGTTTCTACTGATATGAGAGGAATGGATGCTTGTTGATGTGCATTAATATTTAGCCATGTAGAGATCAGATGATCTAGTGTTTCGGCTTCAATTCTTGTTGCCTTATCAGATGGAGTTGACCCTTTACCATTGATGTCAAAGGGGAAGTGTTAGAAGAAATAATGTTCTAGATATTGTGTGTGGTTGCCATCAATGCTAAAGGGGGATATTGTTGGCATTATGGTGTTCATGGTTCTAGCTAGCTGATGTTGGTAATGGTTTTATGATGGCAACTAGTTTGTGTTGGCATTGATGTCAACCCTATGTAGTGTAGCTATTGTATTGATGTCATCCTTGTAGCATATAGTTGTAGTTGGTTGAGTTGGCATTGAGATGGTTGTCTTGACATTGATGTCAACCTTTATGTAGGATGATGCCAGTGATTTGGTCTAATGGTTTCTCATGTGCTAGTAGTGGTTATGTTCTTGTTCATGACCTAGTGTAGGAACCTAGTGGAGGAATGCCCATCTAGTGCAGAAACTAGAGGATGACTTGTTGCAATGGCTTGTTGGCTTAATGATGATGTTGCATAAATGTTACAGTGGTGTGTAGAGGTGTTGCAACTTGTGTGGGTGTTTGTGGAGAGTATAGGAATTGTTGAAACTCATTTCAACTTGTTTTGTCGAATTCTAGGTCAACTTGGTGATGACACTTGTTCATGAGTTTACCATATTTATAGAGGTGTCACATAGTTTGGCAGAGGTTTGGAGGTTTGTACAGATGCTTAGAGAAGAAGAGGATTAGTTTCAGGAAGTTTGGAGCCACAGTATTTTTGAAAACTTGAAGTTTTAAGCGCATACATAGGTCTTGTGAAGAAAACTCATGTATAAGCAAGTTTTATGAAGGAAAGTAGCATATACATCCTAGAAGTGAATTTCTCTGCATTCCTCACGCACATCAGGAGAAACTCAACATGGTAATTCGTTGAAGCTTCTAAATTAATTATTTAAGGTCAAAAATGGTTGAATAAGTCCTCCATTTGGTGTGAACGCCTTTATTGCACAAGTAATGATGGTTGTAGATGCATTTTGTCAATTTTGTGCACCTTTGATCATAGTCAAAATGAAGAATTCATCGTATATGTTTTATATAATTTATTTTGGATTTGGATAATGGTTGGTTTAGTGTAGTAGTAAGTGAGAGTGTGGTTGAGAGATTTGCAAAAGAGGAGAATGCTTCAAACATACTAGAGTGCATAAATACATCAGTGTATGAGTGCAGATGGATGCAGAATGAGAAGATATGAAACATGTTGCAAAATAAATCAGATCTATAGTTGTTGGAGCAGAGATTGTGTTGAGAGAATTGTTAATGGTTGAGAGTTTTGTTGTTGGTGATTATATTGTGTAGATATGATGTATGTATTGTGGCCACTATTTTCTTGAGTAGAGAGAATGTTGTTTTGGTGGTTTTTTTTATTATTTGTTGCAAAGAGTCTTGCTACTGAGATCATATTGCATAGATGAATCAAGTTGAGCAGAGAGTCTTGGGATCTGGTGTGATCTGGTGGGATCTGGTGTGAAAACATATTAAACGACGTCCACATAGAGTAGAAGAGTGGTGACTTCATGAGAGTGGAGTAGTGATTCTATAGCATCGAAAAAAGGAATGGGTTTCTCCATCCAATTGGTGTTGGATAGTCCAATGAAAGTTGGGCAAGGATCATTGATTGTGATGGCTTTCAGCAGATGGTTATCTGTAGATTCGTGTGAGAACAGAGTCTTCCTAGGTGATCAGTAGGATCAAGTCTCCTGGTTGATGGGTTTTATCCAATTGTAGATGAGGTTGAGTCTCCTAGCTAATGGGAGTAAACAAATCTATGTAAAAGACCATTGCTTGACATAATAGAGATTCATAGTAGCGTAGCAGTAGCAAGGGTGGTTTTTTTCACCGAGCGTTTTCCACTAGATATCTTGTGTCTCATTTGTGATGATGTGATTGTGATTTGATGTGTTGTTTATTTTTTCTCTCATGGTTGTTTGATTTAGCTTCTTACATGGTTTATGCTTAAGTGATTATTTAATGTGTTTCTAGTTATTTGATGCATGATTCAGTAGAGAAGTTAGAAATGGTAAAAATTGGTATATAGATCACACTATTGATGTTTCCCACCCCACCCTCTCTTAGTAGTGCTCAAGGATTCCAACGCACACACACACGTGTGTATGTGTGTGTGTGTGTGAAATTTTTACATTTCATTACAATTGCTAAATATTTTTTAATTGCAAATAAACTCTTTTATCATGATGTTGAATCAATCTTTTAACATTTATCATGTTATAGTTTGTTCATATATGTAATATTTTTATTTGGTTTTATGTTTCAATTCAAATTTAATATTATGTTTATTTTTGCATCATACAATTTATAGTCACTTTAATAATTTTTTCATATCATACAAATTTAAATTTACTACTAAACTAGTAGTGAATATAATGATTATTCAATTAATAAATAATGTATCAATATACCACTAGTCGACAAAAATCAGTGAACAAAAAAATTAAGTAAACTAATAAATGACAGTAATTAAAAACTAAAATAACTAAATTTACTACCAACTCACATAAATCAATCAATAAAAATGACTAAATATATTACTAATTGATGTCTATTAATAATTAAATTCACTAAATATACTACCATTGACAAAAAATAGTGAATAAATATGACTAAATATATGACCATTTGATAGCAAAATAATGATTAAAATGACTAAATATATTACCAATGGGCAAAAATCAATTAATACAAATGACTAAAAATACTACCAATTGATGACAATTAATGATTACAATCAGTAAATAAATGACAACCATGACTAAAAAAATGACCAATTAACAACAATCAATAACTAAATAAATGATTCCTCTGATAGGGGTGAGAGGTGGCTAGCAGACCCATTAAGATGGTCATCATGACAAGGATGTCTGAAGGAAGTGCCACCACCTCCCACGCACTCAAATTGCAAGGTGCGGTGGCTGTATGCATGGTTAAGACAAGATGGTGGAAGGAAGGTGGCATTTACATGCACTATAGTTGGTTGACAACAAAGAGGGTTAGTAGAGAGGAGGGAGATCGCATAGTGGCAACAACAACGAAGGTGATGTAGTGGTTTTGGGAAGCAAAGAGATACAATGATCCCAAGCACTAGTTAATGGGTATGTTCTCTGCTTGCACTCCATTATGCTTCCCTGCGTCTGGTTTGTTGAATTGGGATTGCATGGGGGCAAGGGGCTGGGGAGAGAGAACTTTTGGGGTGGCTAGAATAGCTAGGAGGTGGAGGATGGCAGGATTCATCATAGCTGCATAAGTTGTGCAGGGATATTACTCCGCCTTGTTATTGCATTCTCGTGCATGGGGTCTGCTGGGGTATTTCTCTGCTTTGGTATTCTCCTCTCACGCATGGGGATTATATGGATGAGGAGGGAAGGCTTCTGGCTGAGCAAACCTTGTCTTCTCATTTGCTTGGCAAACCTAAGGGGAAAGGGTAAGGTAGAGGCAATTTCATTAGCGTTAAGTCCAGTCTAGGTCTCAGAATGAGTCGTGAAGGCTAGGGAATTAAGGAAGATGGGGGCCATGAGGGCGGATGCCAAGCCCCTGAGGGGAGTTAGTAGGGGGGAGGATGTCGGTGGTAGGGGTCCTCTAGAATTGGGGAATCGACATGTTGGCAAAGCCGGTCAGGCAGACTTCGACTGGCATCTGGAGTAGGGGATGGTTCGTAAGGTATGGGAGGGATACCTAGTGGAGGAAGGGGCTAAGAAGTCGGGAAGCTGAGATGAGAACCATTAAGAATTGTTGAGACGAAGTCAGGGGGATAGGGGATGAGGTTACCCAACAAGGGGCACAGGGGAGAAGGAGTGTGGCTCCTATAGGCTGGGTGTCTGGGCTACTGGGCCTATAGGTGGCCATGCAATTCAAGACCGAAACTACAGCCATTTTACGCGCAGGGTAGGGGGCATGCAGGGGTGTCCAGGGCGTCTCGGGTGGGGATTCCTCGCACTTGGGGGATT
Organism: Pinus taeda; assembly: GCA_000404065.3. Taxonomy (NCBI): domain Eukaryota; kingdom Viridiplantae; phylum Streptophyta; class Pinopsida; order Pinales; family Pinaceae; genus Pinus; species Pinus taeda. The sequence goes on from APFE030737163.1 coordinate 34,186, forward strand.
TTAATAGGATGCATGGGGTGAAGAAATGTTGAAATAGAAGAACCATTGGTTGATGGAGATTATGAAAATAATGGCTTGGAATTATTGGTTGATTGTTGCCGTAATAGGTAACCCCCCTTGGAAGAAGAGAGCACTGAAGGTTGATCCTGGTCAATGACAGTAGTAGGCTAGAAGGCCCTGGGACATTACAACAATGGCTTGATCAATGAAAGGCAAGGGAAAAGGAAAGAGACCACGAGAGAGCGAGGTTGAGGCTGAGCCAAGCACCATTGGAAAACGTCATGGGAGGAAACCAGTGGTTAGCCTGATCCAAGAAGCAGTTGTTTCATATGTGGGTGGCACTAGAGAGGAGATTCAACGGCTCATCACCGAATGGGAGGAGGATATCAATAGACATTCAAGCACAAGGGCAGTGGATGTGGAAGATTGGAAGGTCCCAATTCATGATCTGGGACACACTCATGGCAAAGAGACGCAATAAAAACAAAATCTATACCTTTATTGGTTGCTCAAATGCCTCCTAGGTAATGCGATGGAAAAAAATATAGAATTCATGTTAGCAAAATTAAACTATAGCATCATGGTTTAGCCAATTTAAGGTCTTTAAATTGTCAATAATAAATTACAAACCAGGGCAGGTAGACTGATGAACTACAGGTGCATCATATGTGCTAGAAGTTATTCGATATGTCATTATGTATTTGTTATGATCTAAGCTTAAGATGAATATGGAGGTGGTCTTTGTTAATTATTTTAGTTCCGCAATCCTTAAAGTTGTCAGCTAATTTCTTAGGAGTTATTCTCTATTTGATTAGTTTATGGATGATATGAGAGTGATCCTACTTGTATTAGATTGTTTTGGGATTTTTGGTCTTGAATATTTATGCTGCAGCTTCCAATTCGCTAAGTGAAAAAATAAATCTATTCTATCAATTGTGAAGAAATATTGTCTTAACTCAATTGTTTAGGAGAGAACTCTCACACTTTTACTTATTCAATTTTCATTCAAACAAGATATTTCAAACAACATCTATGATATGTAGTAAACACACTTGAACTATGCTAGACAATAAGCAAATGAAGTAACCATGTTGTACCAGTTATAAAGCAATTCAAATAACATACTAAACTAGATATGAAGCAGATGAAAGTACATATGCAAATAACGATTCATTAGTGAATTCATTATGTTGCATTTCCACACAAAATAGAGTATTCAAGGAATGAAAGAAAATTGAATTACAATTGGTTAAGACCTGTCACTGTTCCTAGGGGCCCTCCACATAATAGTTCATAATCTCTAATCAATGCAATGCATACACACAAAACCAATTCTATTGCTGGCAAACGAAATTCACAAACTGTTTCAAAATTACATCATCGGGCACACACCAAATCACAGTACAACCATAAGTTTTATAATAGGTCTCTAGCATAACAACATGAGTAATTTAAGCCTAATATATTTATCTTAGCTAAACTATATCGCTAAACCTTTGATTTGCTATTCTGAAAGCAAATCGAGAAGATTTTAATTGAACTCGGATTCTGTTTCGGCGACAATCCTGCAGTTGAATTGGGGTTTGACCATGATCTCATGCGCTTATCTTAATGAATAGTTTCAAGGGCATAGGAAGGGATCCATGAGGAAACCATTCTCTATCCATCCACATCCTTTGCTGCTGACCTAGAGCTTTTGAACTTTGCAAGCAATGGAGACAACTATAGAAATCTAGATTAGCTGCAGAAACAGACTGATTCAGTAGCCAATTGCATTCTTTAACAAAACAATAGGGTATAAAGTCAAACATTTATAAGAAGAAATATTATTGCATACCTTCATCAAAACCTGGTGGATATGGCTTTATTTAGGTGGTAAATATATAGGAAAAGAGAGGCATATTAGGAAAAAAGGGATGTCATGGTAAGACAATCTTCAGACTCTACATTCCCCCAGACTGGAGATTTTGCATGTCCTCATACACTTCTTCCTTGTCAGTCACTTGTGCCTCTTGCTTATCACCTCCAAGTTTCACTGTTTTCTTTTTTTGGAAGTTATTGGTATTCTAGGTTTTCTAATGAGAATTTTGTATTTTAAGCTGATAATCTCTCTCTGCATAATTCTGTTTTCCCTCTTCATATTTTTGTTTTTCTTATACCACAAGCTCAGATGAAGGATGAGATTGTCACTTTTTGCAATTTGGATCTCACTTTGTGTCTTCAATGCTTGATTCTCATTCTTGAGATACCGATTCAACGTTTCTAATTCAAAGATATCCTTCTTTAAGATGTTTGAGGTTGATTGTTCATTTACCTGGTTGCTCCCTTCTCCAGGACTCTGAATTGTTTCTTTGGTTGATGTCTCTTTCCTTTGTCATATATTTCCTATTGAACAGGGTCAACACCCAGACTATGCACTGGGCTTCTTAGAGGTGAGCTATAAGGTTGCGGCGATACTCTCGATGATGATCTTGGTGATCCTTTTGGAGAACTTCCAGGGTTTTCGATTGGCTCATCCTCTATTGGTTCGTTCTCTGTTGGATCATTTCCCTCAAGGTCAATGTACTCTGTAATTTTTGAGATTGTCTGTGGGACTATGCTCAGCCTTGTACTCCTCCTCAATCCTGAGGTTTGTATTTCCTATACTTTCCTTCTTTTAGTCTCTGATTTTTCTTCTTGAGGAGGGGTCTTAGTTTGTGAGAACTCTTCTTTACTTTTGCTGGCTTTATTTCTTCTAAGTTTTCCCCTTTTCATTTTTAGCAAAAGATTCACTATAGGCAGCTCTTCTTCTGATAATTATGTCTGAGTCTAAGGTGCCTGCTCCTTTATTACTTCTATGGTTCTCTTTCTTCCTCTGGGGGCCTTGCTACTGCTTGCTTTTTTTGGGGATTTTTCTTCAAAGTGGTTCCTCACCAAGAAACTCTCCCAGTTATCCCCTACACTTTGGAGATGAAATTCGACCAAGTTTTGGATTAAGCCGTGATGATACATGGTGTTTTCTATAAACTAAATTCTTTCCTGAACGTTTGTAGACATTTTCCTGAGACCGTGTAAGAGAAAATAAGGGAGACTCATCAGATGATCTTCAAGAAAATGCATCATCATCCTAACATGATAAAAATACATTTGACCAAACCTACCCTCACAAGTGACAAACTTTTGAAGCACAAGTAATAAGTTTCTCCATTTATTCTTAAGAGCTATGCTAGGAATACCTTTCTTGTAGACAGTAGTGTCCATGTTCGGATTTTTGAGAACACTTTCCAATCCTCTCCATCAATTTCCCTATTCTTAAACCATCTTTCCCCACTCCTTGGTAGCTCAGTAGCCTCCGCGATCATGGACTCTGTTATGGTGAGCTTAATGTCTCCTATTTTGGCTTCAGTCCCATCAAATGAGCGCGCAAATTTCTTGGTTACTTCCCTATGAAAGCCATTGAATTTTTCAATGAACTATAACCATTGTCTCTTTTGCAGCAGCTCCTTAGTCTGTGGGTAACCCTCCAAGAATTGCTTCCCTGGTGGCTTAGTTCGAACAATTATCCCCATTCTAAAGGATGCTTTGTGTCGAAGACTGGTTACCTTGACAAGAAAATGGAGCTGGTAGGGTTTGCTAAGTGGCGGAAAGATGGAGTAGCTATGAAAGTTCAGAGGAGTGTAAGAATAGGGAAGAACAGGTGAATTATCATAAGGGTTATATGAATGAATCCGACTATTAGGCGCATTTAAACTAATGATTTGGTAATTACTTCGGAAGATTTGGAATGGGGATGTGACATGGCTTTTTAAGTGGTGGCATATGATATTTTGTTAGGTGTCCATCACCCTTAGGTTATAATGATTTCATTTTAATTTTTGGCAGTACTATATCTCCCTAATCATATATATAATATAACCTGCCCTATTGTTAAATTAAAGTAGCACGTACCTTTGATTTACTTTTGCTAACCTTATTTATTGTCCTTTGATCTCCTGCAGGTACTTTGCTCTGTCAGCTATCCTTTAATCCAAATCACCAAGTGTCCTTGTAGGCTTAAAAAATTTATTAGGCTGTGGAAACTTGTCTCAGCTACAGAAACTTGTTTGAGCTGCAGAAAATTGTTGATTCTGCAGCTAAGAAAAAGAAAATTTTAATAGATGAACTTTATTATTCTTTTTGAAAATAAAATTTGAAGTGCGAACAAACTGGTTTTCACTTTAAATTTTCTGTATAAACATGCCAACGACATGTTGGTTTTCATGTTTATACATTTTTTTTTACTATTATATATTATATGTATGTATGTGTATTTATTATATATTCATATATTTATTTATTTTTATTTTTACATTTTTTTTTTTTTTTTTATAAAACTAAATAAAATTTCTAAGGTGGAAAAGAAGAATAATTCTTCTTGACCATCTTCAGTTCTGAATTATCTTGAAACATTTTAACAAATTCCTCTTTTTTTAATGGCTTCTGGTAAAGTCTGAGTCGATGTCCATTTACTAATAAAGGAGTTTTCTCTTCATCAATAGTCCTTATTCTAGCTGCACCATTGTCAAAGACATTTTCAACTTCATAAGGTCCAAACCAATGGGTTTGGAATTTTCCTTCCAAATTTTTGAATTTTGAATCAAAGAGCAATTCCCAATCTCCCGGATGAAATTTCCTTTCTTTAATGTACTTATCATGTCATCTTGACCTCTGTTGTTGAACTAGGCTAGTTTTTTGGAAGGATTATTGTCTGATTTCATCGAGCTCATTTAGTTGTGCTATCCTTTGCTTCTAGGCTTCTGACAAGTCAAGATCTAATTGGACTACTATCTTATAGTTCTTTATCTGGAACTCTATTGGAAGTAATACTTTCTTCCCATGAACAAGTTCATAGAGACTATGCCCTATAGTATTTCTCCATGTAGTTTTGTAGGCCCATAAAGCTTCTAGAAGATTTTCCACCCAATCCTTCCTGTGTAGATGTACAGTCTTGGTAACGATAGCTTCAATCACCTTATTTGTGGACTCAACTTGTCCATTGGCTTGTGGATGTATGAGTGGACTTTCGATGTTTTATATTGTATTGGTCCACAATCTTCTGCACTGGTCTGGATGTGAATTGAATTCCTTGATCTGTTACAATTTCTCTTGGGACACCAAAACAAATAAAAATATCCTCAAAAGGAAATGAAACTACAACATTTTCAGTAGCAAAAGAAAGTTCTTTAGCCTCTACCCATTTAGTGACATAATCAGTACATACCAGAATATACTTCTTTTGCTTTGAAGGTGGGTTGATTGGTCCAACAAAATCCAGTGCCCACTTTTCAGATGGTTCGATGAGTACCGGTGGTTGCAGTGGCATTTTAATTGAAAGAGTATGTTTACCCATTCTCTAACAATTGTCGCATCTCTTAACATATTCCTTACTGTCCCTAAAAATGGAAGGTCAATAATATCCTAAAAGCAAGATTTTGTAAGCAGTTCTTTTGTCAGAAAAATGTCCTCCACATGGCTCATCATGACCAGCTTTAAGTATTTCTGATATTTCGTCCTCTCGAACACATCTTCTGATGATGAGATCTAGTCTTGTCTTGTATAATTCTTCATTTATCCATGAATAAGATGTGTTATTTTGGACTATTCTTCTCTTTTCTCTAGGAGATAAATGAAATGACATTTTTCCTCTGGCCAAATAGTTAGCAATATCTGCATACCAAGGTGATTTAGTAGATACTGCATAAAGATATTCATTAAGAAATTTATCTTCTATGGGTTGATCATTATTTTCATTTTGTAATCTAGATAGAAAATTGGCAATTGTGTTTTGTTTTCCTGACCTATCTAGAATGGTTATGTTGAATTCTTGTAAAAGTAGGAGCCAACTAGTTATTCTTCCATTGGTGACTAGTTTATTTATTAGGTATCTAATGGAAGAATGGTCTGTGTGGACAAAATTTTCATAGCCAGTTATATAATGTCTGAACTTATTAATGGCATGAACTACAGGTAAGAACTCCTTTTCAGTTACAGTGTAATTTAACTCTGTAGGAGTTAAATTTTTACTGGTATAATAAATGGCATAAGGAGTGAGATATTTTTGTCCTAATACAGCTCCTAAGGCTAAATCTGAAGCATCTGTTGAGATATGGAAAGGAAACTTCCAATTAGGTCATTTTAAGATAGGTGCTTCAGAAATTCTCTTTTTCAAAGTTTCAAAGGAAACTTGACATTCGGAATCCCAATTGAATTCACAGTATTTGGTAAGCAATTTAAAGAGTGGGGATGCAATTTTCGTGAAGTTTTCTATGAACCTCCTAGAATATCCAATAAAACCGAGAAAACTTCTAACATCTCATTGACAATTTGGCACTGATAACTTAGAAAAGACTTCAACATTGGATGAGTCTACCTTAATTCCATCTCCAAAATATGGTGACCTAAAAAAATTCCCTCGTTAAACATCATGAAACATTTTTCATGGCTTAACGAGAGATTTGTTTATTTACATCTTATTGATAATTTTTCTAAATTTTCTAGTGCTTCATTGAAAGAATCCCATATACTATGAAATCATCCATGTACACTTCCACACAATCATGAATAAGGTCAGAGAAAATTCTGAGGACTGCTCTTTGGAATGTTGCTGGAGCATTGCATAATCCAAAGGGAACTACTTGGTAAGCATAAGTTCCCCATGGGAAAGTGAATGTGGTTTTATCCTGATCTTCAAGGGCTACCTAAATCTGGTTATATCCACTGAACCCATCCAAGAAGGACAAATACTTTTTCCTTGCTAGTGTGTCTAAAACCTGATCTATAAAAGGTAGTGGGAAGTGGTCCTTTAGTGTTGCTTTATTTAGTTCCCTGTAATCGATGCATACTCTCCATTTTCCATTTTGCTTAGGAACGATTACTAGGGGTGAAACCCACTAACTGTCGAATATTGGATAGATGAAATTTACATTTAACAATTTCTGCAACTCCTCCTTAACAATTTCTTTTAAATTTGGGTTCATTCTCCGTTGAGGTCGTCTAACCAATCTTGCATTTTGTTCAATGTAAATATGATGTATGTAAGTTTTAGGATCAATCCCTCTCATATCAGTGTATTCCCATGCAAAAGCAAAAGAATGTTTCTGTAAAATTTCTATTAACTGATTCTTTTGCACTTCTTCCAGGTTTTCATTAATATTCAAGGTTTTTCCTGGAAAGATTTCTATTGAGGGATTCCCAAATTTTTCCATGGAAAGCAATGGTACTTGTTTAGATGAGAGATACTCATTGTGAGTATGATCATAATGTGAGGAAGACTTATTATTTTCTAGTAAATTTATAATTTGGTCTTCCTCATTTACTTGTTCAATAGTAAAAATAGGTTTTATGTCTTCTTCATCTTCTATCCATTCTTTAGTATCTGTATCTATTGTTGTTCTTGTGGGAGGATATAATGTAAACTTCTTCGTAGAATTTCCATCTGAGATAAACATGTCACCTGGTCTACAACCGATGAAAGCATTAGTTGTATCTAACAAAGGTCTTCCTAGAATTAATGGATGTCCTCCTAAATTATTCTTGGGTGTTAAGACCATGAAATCAACAGGATATTCCCAAGAATCTAAGGATACACAAACATCTTCCAATACACCATCAGGTTTAATCACAGACCTATCTGCTAATTGAAATAAAGTTGGTGTACATTGAAGGCTAGGAAGCCTAAGTGTGTCCATAACTTGTTTGCTCATTATGTTTATGGTGTTGGCTTGTGTTATATTCTTTCCATGACTAGCCCACGTAGTTAACTAGGGGGTTAGAAGGGGGACGAAGCCCCCCCCCCCTTCGTTGCGCTAATTGCGTAGCGGGGGGGTCACAGGGGGTTTGAGGGGTGCAGGTAACTCCACTCTATGGGGTCTGGGGCAGCGCCCCCGAAAATTTTGTTTTTGGACCTTATATTAGGTTGGGCGGACCTACCTATGGTTTTGTGCATGATTTTTCGCACATGGTTTTGGATGCGATGGTTTTCGGTCCATGGTTTTGGACGTGATGGTTTTTGGTCCATGTTATTGGATGCTTCGGCATGTAAAAATATGTATTGTAACATTGAAAGGAACATAATGAAAAATCAAGCAGGTAGTCCTGGTTTTGGGGTCCGGGGAAAAATATTTGTGTATATGTGTTTTATGTGTTATGCTATCGCATTGTTTATTTTCTGTGTTTTAGAATTCGTATGTAGGTAATTTCTGTATGGGGTTAAAACCTACATATGATTGCTCCTAGATCAATCAGTGTGTTTGGTATTTCAGTTCCATTGATCTGAATTTTTACAATGGGGTTTCTTGGGTCTAAATATTTTTGAATTGTCATCTTCCCCATCATAATATCTGCAAATTTTCCAACTAACTGAATTATTTTTATATCTTTTCTATTTCTCCCTAATCTTTGTGTACTTAGTTCCTTATTTTTTTTTGCAAAAAATGGTATTTCTTTTATGGCTTGTAGTAAAGGAAACTTAATACAAACATTCATTAGTTCATCCATCATGTTGTACTTAGGTAAGATAATTTGTTTTTCTACTCGATCAATTTTCAACCATTCAGGGAAAGGTGATCTAACTGATATCGAGGGTTGTTCTATGATGGGAGTGTTTATTGGAACTTCTTTTGTTTGTTTTTTTCCTTCTAAGGGAGAGAGGTCTCTCCCTCTGTTTGGTTTTTGTGTTTTTGAAGGTAAGATCTTGTTTCTTGAATGACAACAGGGGGTTTTCTTGGTAATACTCTTCCAGACCTTAATTGAACATTATTTAGGTCTAGTGAAGTTATTACATAAGTTTGAGGAAGGTCTCTCCTTCTTCTGTTTGGTAGGGGATTCGGAAGTGGTTGAGTAGGTAGTTGATTTGATTTTTGTTGAAATGGTAAGGAAAGTTGTGGGTTTTGATTCAAAACTGGAACTTATGGTAATTGAATAGCTTGAGGAATTTGATTAGATGGGGGTAAAAATTGTGGTGGAAGATAGGATGGTGAATATTGTTGATATTGAGCATATGCTCCATAAGGATTTTTTCATCCTTGATTCCAAGATTGTGACTGCGGCGGAGCCCAAGGCTGCCAAGCTGGATTCCAACTGCTCTGAGAAAATTGTTGTGGTATGAACCCTTGTGGTTGATTTGGTTGGGGATTTTCCATGGTCTTTTGGCTATAAAGTAGAGAGGGTCTACTGGTTCTCATATTCCTTCATCATTAAATACAGCCTTGAGACCTGGTAAAGAAGGACATTCCTTCGTATCATGATTATCTATACATATGACACAAGTTTCTATGGCTTTTGAATCTAAGAGACACTCTCTTAGAGCATGTTTCTTTCAACATTTGGGACAGAAGATGGATAATGCAGCATTTTCAGAATTTTGCTTGTTTTGTATTTTAAGGGTGTCTATCTGCTCACTTAGGCTCCCTAAAATATCTGTCTTAAAGGTATCAAGAAAATTTCCTAATTCTGCCCTGCTGATTGTCCCTGTTGTAGATTTATTAATTATTGACAAGAGAGGGTCTCTAGGACTCCTTCCAACTCATGCTTTACCCCTTGAGATATGTACACATAAATCACAAATATCTGCAAATGGTAGTTGGGAAATATCTCCCTTCCTAGTTAGGTTAAGTAGATCGATCCACTCATCTTTGATAGCTCTGAGTAAGAGGGATTTTAAGGTTTCTTCATCCAAATTACCCATTTTTTCTCTTTTAACATTGTAGACAAATCTTTCTACCAAATCTTTAATATTTTCATCTTCTTTTAGTGTCATTTTGAAGACTTCATCTTTAAGGTTACCAGGCATACAATAATCTCTATATTTGCTTAAGAAAGCCTCTTTCATTTGTACCCATGGTGTTATGGAATGCACTTCTAGACTCATGAACCATTTTAATGCTGAATCTTTTAATGTAGTAAAGAACAATTTTATTTTTTGAGCATCATGCAGATAGTCATATGATCTGCATAATACTTCAAATTCAAAGAGAAATGTCTCTCGGTCTTCATTCCTTTTCCCATGGAAGTTAGGAAGAATCAAGGGTGATATATTTTTCATTGTGAGGGTTGTATCTTCATTGAGAATAGGAAATCCAGAAGCATCTTGGTTTCCTTTGTGTCTACCCCCTCCTCTACCTCAACCTCTTCCTCTTCCTCTTCCTTCAATCATATCTTCTTCACCATGGACATTGTGTACTTCTCTTTCTCCTTCTTCAGCCATGATAGATTCTTCGGAACTAATATAGTGTTCTTCTAATCTTTCTGGTTCCTCTATCAATGGTTGCTCATAATAAGTTTCCTATTCCTCTTCTTCACTAGGAACTTCTAATTTTTCTCCTAAAATTTGCTCACCAGTGGAGGATAGAAATATTACTCCTGTAGTTGGGGATGTATGATTTTATTTAATTACATCTTTAGTAGAGGAAGTGGGTGAAGTTCTAGATTGGATTTCTGATCTTGAGATTTCAGCAAGCCTTTGTCAACCTCTAAAAGGAATTTGAGTTTGAGTAGGTGGTGTGGATTCTCGAAGTCTAGGTGAGGTGAGTGGATTTGTGGGAATTAAACTTCTTCCTCGCCCTACAAATCTACCTGTAGAGTCTCTATCCCTACGCATATCATGTTTTGATTTATTTTTTTAAACTTTTATTTGTACTTCCCCGGTAACAATGCAAAAATGTTTATCCAATTTAAGGTCTTTAAATTGTCAATCATAAATTATCAACCAGGGTAGGTAGACTGATGAAGTACAGGTGCACAATATATGCTAGAAGTTATTCGATATGTTGTTATGTATTTGTTAGGATCTAAGCTTAAGATGAATATGGAGGTGGTGTTTGTTAATTATATTAGTGTCGTAATCCTTAAAGTTGTCAGCTAATTTCTTAGGAATTATTCTCTATCTGATTAGTTTATGGATGATATGAGAGTGATCCTACTTGTATTAGATTGTTTTGGGATTTTTGGTCTTGAATCTTTATGCTCCAACTTCTAATTGACTAAGTGCAAAAAGAAATCTATTCTATCAATTGTGAAGAAATATTGTCTTAACTTAATTGTTTAGGAGAGAACTCTCACACTTTTACTTATTCAATTTTCATTCAAACAAGATATTTCAAACAACATCTATGTTATGAAGTAAACACACTTGGACTATGCTAGATAATAAGCAAATGAAGTAACCATGTCGTACAAGTTATAAAGCAATTCAAATAACATACTAAACCAGGTATGAAGCAGATGAAAGTAGATATCCAAATAACGATTCATTGGTGAATTCATTATGTTGCATTTCCACACAAAACAAAGTATTCAAGGAATGAAAGGAAATTAAATTACAATTGGTTAAGACCTGTCACTGTTCCTAGGGGCCCTCCGTAGAACAGTTCATAATCTCCAATCAATGCAACACATACACACAAAACCAATTCTATTGCTGGCAAACGAAATTCACAAACTGTTTCAAAATTACATCATCCGACGCACACCAAATCACAGTATAGCCATAAGTTTTATAATAGGTCTCTAACATAACAACATGAGTAATTTAAGCCTAATATATTTATCTTAGCTAAACTTTATTTCTAAACCTTTGATTTTCTATTCCGAAAGCAAATCGAGAAGAATTTAGTTGAACTCGGATTTTGTTTCGGTGACAATCCTGCAGTTGACTTGGGGTTCGACTGTGATCTCATGCGTTTATATTAATGAACAATTTCAAGGGGATAGGAAGGGATCCATGAGGAAACCATTCTCTATCCATCTGCATCCTTTGCTACTAACTTGGAGCTTCTGAACATTACAAACAATAAAGACACCTACAGAAATCTGGATTAGCTACAGAAACAGACTGATTCAGTAGCCAATTACATTCTTTAACAAAACAATAGGGTATAAAGTCAAACATGAATAAGAAGACATATTATTGCATACCTTCATCAAAACCTGGTGGATATGGCTTTATTTAGGTGGTAAATATATAGGAAAAGAGAGGAATATTAGGAAAAAAGGGATTTCATGGTAAGACAATCTTTGGACTCTACAATCATAAACTTAAATGAAAAATTGTTACTTATAAAACTAGAAAATAAAAAGCTGTGAAGGGAAATATCAAGAATTTTTATTCACTCTATTATTAGTTGGACATATGCTCCAAGATTCTTCTGCTTTTGGAATGGAGAAGGTACTCTTGTTTATACAAAAACCAAGATAACCAATAATAAATTCAAATCCACAAATCTCTCTTAGTGTTATAGCACCATTTACCACCCTTGGTATTTGTGATGCTTGGTTTATGGCCTAGGGCAACCCCTCCTTCTAGACATGGTCCAAATATTTTAAAAACTGTGTTTTATTCCCTGTACGCTACTTTGCCCTAAGATAAAAGTGTGTACACATGGGTCAGTCAATACCCAAACCATGTATATGTGTTAAAACACTTAAAAAATTAATTTCCTTAACTATGGGTGGAGTTCACGGGATTACCTCCTAGTTCCCGTGGCCCAATTGTTTCCCAACTAAAAAACTAATTGGGAGAGGTATAAATACACCTCTATGGGAAGGCCTTAAGGGAGAAGAGATAGAGTTATTATATTGAGATTATCCTTCACTGAGTCTGAAGTATCCCTGTGCTTCAAGCACTTCCCCAAGTTTCAGGAAACCCTTGTTTCCTTGATTATAGATATTCTCCCTCTTGCTTGAGATATCATGTAGTTGGTTATGGAAGGAGGGTGTTCAAGACTGGGACTAGACGGATCCGGAGGACAGTTTCGCTTGGAGCCGGAAGAAGAAGACTTAGGTGAGTTCTCTTCGTGTTATTTATAGCTTACTGCAATAAAAGGAAGCGTTGTCTTGTTTCCAATATTAACTTTGTTTATGCATCAAATAGTGTTGTAATTCATATATGAATGTTATTTTGATGTATGATTAATTATTTGCTTATATGATATAAAGTCAATTTCATGAATATGATTTACCTCTATAGTGCTATGTATGTTCGGATTGAATGATTTTCAGGTTTGAATAACATCAGGAGTTGCAGAGGATCTAAACCCTACGGGATCTACCCGAACGAAGGACATCTGGGTACGATCGCTCTCACATAGTTTGATTATATAATCATTTTTCCTGAGTTGTATGAGTGTTTCTTACTATAGTTTGATCTTACTATGTTGGGGCTTCAACCCAAAGCCCTAGGGTACTTATTCCTGTAACAAAATTGGCGACTCCAATGGGGATAAAAATCTTTTTATTCCTAGTTTGGGTTGTTCAGTGTCAATCAGGGCTCAGTCTTTGGTTTGCTTGCTTTTACAGTCTTATTTTGTCTACTAGAGTCTCAGACTTTCAATCTGATCTTTTGGATCTAGATTTGTTTTTTATTTTTCTTGTAAAGTTTAGTATACGTTGCTTACTTTGTTTACAGTAGCGTATACACGCTTGTTTTTGTGTAGTGAACCCGCGTATACGTGAGTTTCCTGTATCAGACGCGCGTGTACATGCCTCTGTGTTTGAACACAGTCGCGCATACCAATTTTTGCTTTGTTTTTTCAAATCTCTCTGCCCAGATAGATTTGTTGCCTCATCGTTTTAGTCCCTTTGTGGTCAATTTCTGTCTGAAGGATTTAATTATTCTGCAAGCTTGCCATTCTGAACTCTATTTCTCATTGAAAAGATTTGGCCTAGGTTTGCTTTTTGAGCCAATTTGTAGTTTTTGTTTTGGCACCTAAGACTTCCTCTGGAAGTTCTTGATTGTTCTGGTCCTCTAGAACAGTAAATTGTTTTTAGTTTCAGTGTCAAGCTCAAATTTCGCATCTACTTGCTTTGCATTCCTTTGTTTCGTGGCCTTATAACTTTTCTTGCTTTTTGAAAGTCTCTTTTTGAAGAATTTGAAAGTGTTTCTTTCTTGGCTTCTTGGTCTTTCTGTCAAACTTTTGATGCTATTTAGGTCGTTTGGTACAAGTTGAAGTTTTTTTTTGCTCAAGTTTTCATACACTTTCGAATTTGTAACTTGAAAAAACTTCTTGTGCTCTTTTTCGATCTTTTGAGTATTAGTAGCGTTTTAAGTGATTTCAAAAAGTTGTTTTAGTTGTTTCTTTAAAAAGGAAAGATCTCAAAAAAAATTGTTTTTGTTTTATTTTGCCAAGTTTGATTTTGGTTTCCTTTGGTTTTTTGAAAGTGAATTGCGATCTTTCACAATTTGTCCTTCTTGTTTGAAGAGAATTTTGTATTCAAAATTTGTGTCCTCTTCAATACTTAAGATTGGCTCATTGATTGGTTATAAACAATTGCTTTCGCTTTTTGAGTAATTTAGGATCTTGCATCTGCACCATATCTTGCATTAGGGTAGTTTGCATTGTTAAAAGAATTCAAAGTCTTTTAGTTTTTGGGTGTGTGAAGTGTGTTTTAAGAAAATAAAAGAAAAAGTATTTTGCTTTAAAGAAGTCTCGTAGAACCTATTTAGAGATATCTTTTCATCGAAGAAAAAATGATTGCATTCATGTAGTTAGTTTTTCATTAATTTCTTTTGCGTCATACAAACACCATTGGTTTCATTTCCATCAATAACCCTGACTTAAAAGAACAACCATTAAAATCAAGCGCTAATTAAAATAAACTATAACTTTTGTATTGTCATCAGAATACACCAACAAGTTTAGGTTTATTAGGGCCTTGGATTAGGCGAGTGGAGAGTTAACTCTCCAAGGCCGCTCTAAATTGAAAAACATAGAAGTCTGATTAAGGAGTGAAATCCAATAGCGTTAGGAAGACCGGGAAAGCTCCGTAACTGGGCGTCAAGCACGAGGGTGAGTGAAGATAAGGACGAGAGATACCCCCTCTCTTACTTGTCGGATCCTACCTCGTGACTGTTCCGCCTGGCTTTTGATACGAGTTGGTAACCATAGTTTCCTATCCTAAGAATCACACAGGTGGCTGCGGAGGGGAATCTCATGGCACTTGAGGTTGACGTTGCATCACATTTAGCAGTACCTCTGGAGGGTACCCTTGCAAAGCTTCGGTGCTTGCACCAGCAAAGGCTGTTGTCTGGAGGTCAGCGTAACTACCTCTGATACCTTCACTAGTAGACCTGGGGTGTAATTACCCCAGTCTATTTTCGAAAGGACCTTATTATTAACTTTCTTGTATTTTGGTGTCCATTCCTAATCACCTGGAGCAGAAATACTTAAGAGTTGTTTGATTGCTAATATCTTTAGGGACTTTTTAATGAGTGTTCTTTGGTCCTAGTCAGCCTAGCTTTATAATCTTTTGAGTCTTTAAGTAGATCTTTTAAATAATTCAAAGTGGTTGATCGACCATCTCGACGATCCAGGAGACTTCGTGGGCTATCACCTACAAGTCATGAGCGCCCTCCTAGAAGGCATAGGAGGGATTTTTCCAGTGGTTATCATCCGGTGGCAGTAGATGCATCGGAGATTGATCCTCTTCTTGGGGGCATTAGTTCACAAGATAGACCTAGCACCAGTACAAAGCTAGAGAGGAACACACCAATTCTTTCTCGAGTACTCTTTCAGTCGGAAGATAATATTGAAATTGAAGAGCTTTCAGAATCAGTTGCGGCTCCAAATTCTCCTCCTCCTCTTGATAATCTAGATGTTCTACTATACGTTGGAACTCCAACTCATATGCCTTCGAGCCCAAGTTTACATACATATATACCTTCAATGACCACCACTGGAAGCATGACATCTACGACAAGTGTTGCGCGCATGCAAACTCCCATATCTATACAAGGGGGAGGAACTATTTCCATCCCTTCTGTTACTCCCATCACGACTATATTTGGGTCTACTTCCATTCCGTCAATGAGTGGAAGTTCTCAAGCTACTTCATCCAGTTTTGGATTCATCCCTTTTGGAGTACCGTCTTACGGAATTCCTTCAGTTCCTTTGAACATACCATCAACTGCCTCTACATCCATGATGAGTGGATTGACTTCTTTTCAGGGTTTCCCATTTGGAAGTGGTCATATACCACATTCCAATCTGACAGTAGGGTCTATGCCTTTCTTTTACAGGTCAAGGTAATAACCCTTTCAAAGGTTGGACAAACCCTGGGTTAGTGGGATAGGAATTGGGAATCAATTCTTCGGCCAACAAGGAAATGTGCCATATTCCTCAATTAATTCGTTTCAGAGTTTTCCACCCTTTTCTAATGCATGGAATCCTTTTCAAGGGATGTCAGCTCCTTTCAATACTTCGTTAGGGGGTAGCTTCACTGGTTACAGAGGATTTTCAGCAGGAGTTGGTCAAACTATGAATTTTTCTGGACCACAAGGTTCACTTTTTGGTTCAGTAGTCTCTACAAGTTACTTTGGGCAACCTGGTGCCTTTCAAAATCTAGGTCATTCCTTTCAGACGTTTGGGAACCCTGCCCTCTTTGGATGGAATTCCCAAGGTCCGCCACGACTTCCTTTTCTGGCCATGTTAAACCTACCAGACTTAACTAAATTTATGAATGATCCGATTCGGTACAATTCGGCCTGCCCTCCGATACCAACCAAACTTCCTTCAGGCATCCGAAAGTTCGAAGGGAAGAGTGGTGAAGATCCGGGAGACCATGTGACCACATTTCACTTATGGTGCTCATCTAACTCCCTGATATATGATTTGATCAAGTTGAGGTTATTTCAACACACCCTAACTGAGAATACGACCAAATGGTATATAGAGTTTCCAGGGGGCACCTATACTTCTTTCTATGATTTGGCTAATATCTTCTTGAACCATTTTAAGTTGCATGTCTGATATGAAGCCAGAACTGAACTTTTGGATAACTTTCAGCAAGGCACCGCAACTCACATTTCAGATCACATCCAGGAATGAAGAAGGAGAAAGAGGCTTATCAAAGCTGAAATCCCACTAGAGTTCCTTCTCAAAGGGTTTCTCAAATATTGACAACCTGAGATCTCAAACGATGTATCTCTTTCTGGTGTCTATTCTGAAGAGTAGGCCATTTTCTTAGCCCAGTAGTTGGAACTGATATATTCTCAGTCTAGGACTCTCCATAAAATTCTACCTGATGCTCCTAGATCTAAGGTAGATTTAGCCAAAACTAAACTAGGTCCTCACGCAGATGGTACAGTCGGATCAATTGATATGAATGCGATGAACCTATTGAACCAATAGAAGCAGTTGTCTCTACAAACTGCTTCTTCTAACCAGGCAGCACCGTTTGCACCTACACCTTCCTAGCCTACATATATAAACACCATCCAAACCTCTAACCCTAAAGGAAATCAACAATCCGATGGGAAGAAGAAAGGACGAGGTAAGAAGAAGAACCAGGAAGGGAAAGGCAATGTGAACAGACCCAGCAATGGTGCCAATGAGGGTAGGAAAGAGTCCAAGAAAAAGGTAAAATTTCCATGCAAGTTATGCAATGGAGATCATTTGACTCACCTCTACCCTAAGATGCAAGATGCTCAGCACTTGTTAGTGCAGCAAGGGTCTTCAAGCTCCCAAGTTGTTCTGACTAACCCTTTCCCCAAGGGTAGCAGTTACTTGCTGACGTGAATCCAAATGATGGTACCTCCGCAGGGGGCAACCAGGAAGGGGAAAATTCCTCAAATGTTTATATGATGAGTTCTCATATCAACGTCACCACACGAGCACGCGATTATGGTGAAAGGGGAACATCTAAGACTAAAACTATTCTCGAGGCGATAGACCCACTTCATATTGAGCGACCCTCTATTGAGTCCATACCTTAGATACCGAAAGGTTCCGCAAAGCGCTCAATTATTAACCCTAATGCTAGGGTAGCCCAGAACTACTCAATTGTAGAAGATCTGGCTCAAAGTCCTTGCGCTATGTCTTCATTGGAGGTACTCCAGTCGTGTCCTACTCAAAGAAGTGCTTTGCTTTCGGAAATCGGTGCAGTAGATCCAAAGAATTCTTTAGTGCTCATTTTTGATATACTGAATGTCAAAAAGAGACTTCATCACCATATGGCTTTCCAGATAAAGTCCACTTACTGAAAAACCAATATTTTTCAGACAGTTATAGATGAGGGAGCTTCCACATGCGTAATGTCTATGTTGTGCTGGAAGGGCATTGGATCACCTTCAGCTATTCCTTCACTAACTCTTTTGATGGTATTTGATGGACATTCTCATAGGCTGCACAGGATTATCCCGGCCTTTCCTATATGTGTTGGGGGAAAGGTAGTGAATATTGAGGTAGAAATTGTCGATGCGAACCTAAATTATAACCTCCTCTTAGTGTTGGCATTATGGTTCTGGTATGGTTATATGTTATAGATGTTGTACTTGATGGAAACACACATGGCATGGCTCTCAATATGATGAGAATTAAGAAGTAAGCAGGAGAACAGTTCAAAAGATGCGTACCCGCAGGTACGCCGTGCAGGGACCGCGTCCAGACACGCAGGTTGCCCATTCATGAGGTGCGTACCCCCAGTGCACACACTTCAAGGCAGTAAAGCGCACACACGTGGGGTTTCTTATGTTTAACCCTTGGTATTTAGCTGATGGTATTCTGTTATTATGGTTTTGGCCCGTGGTATTGATCCATGATTTGAGGAAGAGCTTGCCTATATAAAGCAAAGGAGATCATTTGGCTTGAGTATGCTTTTGGGTTGAATATCTTAAGATATGAAATATTTGGGTTATTGTTTCAAAAGATTGATCTATATGAAAGTGAAGTGGAAATCGAATCTGTGAAGGGTGATCTCTTGAGCGCTTGATCAGATCTGAGCATCCGTCTAACTGTAGCACACTGGTGATCTGCAAATTCGGCCCTAATCTGAAGTACGCAGGTGTTTAACGGTGCCTCTGCATGGGTACGTAGAGCAGAAACAAGCGAGTTGCGTGGGTACGCAGAGCAGAAGAAGGGTGACTGCGTGGGTACGCAGCGCAGAAACAGGTGAACTGCGTGGGTACGCAGAGCAGCAGTGGTTCAGGTGCATACGCACAGTCAAGGTACGCGGCGCGATAGTTCATCTGGGTGCGTGACTACTGTGGTAGTACGCGGCGCGATAGTGCATCTGGGTGCGTACTGTACGCAACGCGATAGAAGAAGCAGTGCGTGGGCACGCAGTGCAGCAGAAGGAAATCTGCGGGTATACGCAGATAAGCAAAGGGTGAAGTGCGTAGCGACGCAGGCCAGAAAAAGGAAAATTGTGTATCTATCTTAAGATCTTTTGTTGACTGATTTTTCTGTTGATAAGGTGTTATGGGTTTAGTTTACTGTTATTGTGGATCGGGTTAACCGGGTGATTTACTGGTACTTGATGATCATTTGATGTTTATGGATCCAATTTGAAAATTTATGAAAAGTAAGAAAAGAAGTAGGGGGTTGTAGCTCCCTTCCAGGAGAGACTGGAAAACGAGAGAGAGTTGTAGCTCTCTGCAGGTTGTAGCCTGCGTACTGGTAAAGGAC
>APFE030737165.1:0-14545 GCA_000404065.3 Pinus taeda
AGCGATGGCGAACCAAGTGCTTTCCAAGTAGTTGAGGAAAGGATACTCATGGAAGCCCCTTCATCTATGATAGTGCCAAAAATTATCATTCTGTAAATTTGTACTATGATTTGGAATGGTACATTAGATGGTAGGCGAGGTCCTACTAGTAGATTACAATCGAAGGAAATGACTAGATTGCTTGGAGGGGGACTAAATAAACGGCCGGATGAATCTCTTGAAATGGGGGACTTCCCTCCTGTGGTAAAGGAACGGGTAGATTTCCCCAATGTTCATCAGACTCTGTGTTAACAAAAATAATTTGAATGGTGTCGTTCTCATTATGTTTGGAGACTATATCATCTAAAGGTGGACCTTCTGAAGGCAAGACTGGGTCGACTGCTGTCTCAACCTATTGACTTTGGTCCGGTGTGGACTCAGAGGGTTTATCTTCAATCATAGGCGTTTCAATCGACAACAGAGGTATGTTAGTCAGATTTTCAACTAGCGATGGAGTTGGCAAGATTTTCTTGAATCGAGGTGGAAGTCGTTGCGGTGAAGTAGGATGGTTACCCAAGACATTTTTAGCTTCATCCAGAAAAGGACAACGGTGGAGGGCATGATCACCTTCACACAACCTACAAGGAAATCTAGATATTCCTTTTTGTCCATTGACTTCACTTCCACTAGTCGATGGTGTACTCTCAACATAATCGATAGAGATTGATGACACTGGATGGTGCAAGCAGGGAGACTAGTCTCTCAAGATCCATGGGATGCAAGGGTAGTCTCGATGAAAATGGTTTCCTTTGCAAATTACGCATGGAGATTTGGGTTTGGAAGGTGCGGTGTGCAGATTTTCATCAGACGAGCCATGGTTGCCCCCTTGCTTGATTGGCTTCTTCTTCTTCTTCTCCTTCCCTTTCTTCTTCTTCTTAGTTACTTGGTTTTTAGTATCACTAGTTTCACCAAGCAAAGATGAAGAAGGAGAGGGAGAAGAAAACGAAGTAGAATGTGAGGGGGCAACTCCAGTATCATCTAGTTGTTGATTCAATTGTTGAGGAATTATGGTGTTTTGAACGACAGAGGTTGAGAATAGCCATACCGGTAGGCCAATTGTGCTTCCTGGAAGGGGCAATGTAGCCATATAAGGAGCACCAATATCTACCCAAGAAGAGAAAGGACTAGGATTTCCCCCAAGGGGAAATCCTTGATTGGTGCACTCCATTACCTCAAGCTAAGATCAATGAAGGAACAGGGATGCTATTTCGAATTAAATGAATTTTATGATGCTTTGACACAACTTGCTTTTTTAATTTTTAAGAGTCAAGAAAAAGCTAAAGGTGACGCTAGTCGCCTTTGATTTTTAATGAGATTGAAGTGACAAGTGCTCAGATGGACCTTTTCTTTTAGGGAGTCGAAAAGGAATGAAAGTGACTACTCTGGAAATCTAGACAGAGGGATTACCAAACCAATTGCAAAACTGCAATATACACCTTGGTGGTAAATTAAAAAGAAAATACCAAGGATTTTACATATGGTAGTCAATATTCTTGAAGGTTGTGTTCAGTGCATTGTGATCGATAGGGTGGCAGACACGACTTCCTAAGGATAAAGGATATCAGCGTATTGTGGTCTCCCAATATATACTCGACGGTATTGGCAGCGCAAGTTCGTACTGGCACTTGTCATCTCAAAGAGGAGGAATAACCAAACCTTTGATGAAAATGATAGTTACTAGATTTTACGACACCGGAATACATCTCTAGCCTAGACTTCTAGATGTTGTTCGTTAGGTTCTAAAGCATTTTTATGTTCATTGAGGTTTATTTTAGAGTTGATATTTCTTCGAAGTTTGTCTTCCAAGGTTCATCACATGATGTAAATGTAAAATTCCTAAATATGCAATCTAAAATGATAAACAATCATTTGTTTTTTTTATAGCAATGAAAATCCTAACTACTAAGGATAGAAAAGTTTGATTCTTTCAACAGAGAGCAGAGAGCACACACTAAATGCACTTTTCCTAAATCATTTTCAGCATGTAGTCAAAATGAAAATTCACATGCGTGTATTTGTTTTTCCACTTCCTTAATGTGAGAATGCCAAAAAGGAAAACTAAGTACAGATCTGAACTATTTTCTTAAAAGTGACATTTCAACAATTTCTTTTCAAAATGAAAGGAAGACTAAAATGACACTTTTGATTTCGAATAAAAAACTGCTTTCAACACTTCAAATATTGAAAATTCAAATCAAATACAATAGCAAAAGTATTATCGACTATCTAGAAGAGGAAGAATTTACGACACTCTTCTTCTTGACTCAAAATGACAGTTATGACACTTTTGAATCAAAAGATGACAGTTCGATTAAGCTACCTTTTGCAAAGGAGGACTATAAATGATGAAAAAAACATAAAAAAAACATTCACAATTCATTATCAATGGAGGCTAAATAATGTAAAGGAAGAAGGCTTCAACAATGATATACTGATCATAGGCAGTAAAACTAGTAAATAGAGCTAAAAACAGTGAAGAAAAACGCAAATTCCAGAGAGGGAAACAGTCTCATTCAATCATCGCACCTGTCCTTAAGGGAAATAAGGATGCATCTCACCTATAGCACATGGGAGGTGCAATGCATCTAGACTGCCAATGAGAGACAGTGTGATGGACCAGGGAATGAAACTAAGCTTTGTTTTTTCTCAAAATTTGTAGCTAAGTTTAGTGATTTAGGCCGAGCTATGATGGTTAGTAAACACAAAGTATATGGGTATGATCTTATGAGGTTATTGAGCTATCACTAGGGCACTTAAGATGTTTTCAAGTTAGATGTTCAGTTCATAAACCAACCTGGAGATTGACTGAAGCAGCATTGATCTACTTTGCAGTTGCATAGCAAAAGCAATTTGAAGGCTAGCTGGCTTAACTTCAGGCTCTGTCTATAGTTTATAAAGCAAACAAGAGTAACAAACAAACAAACTGTGCGCTCCCCACCACATTTTCCATTTTGTTTCTGGGAAAACTAGTGTCTATTTGATCTGATAGTCCCACTAAGACGGGTAGCTATCTTAGAAACAAACAATTCAAAGTAACTTGCATTTTCCTTTATGAAAGATAGATAAGAGAGAAGTAGAGAGCACCAACCTTAATCTTTCCCTTGGCTCCTTGCTTGTTCCTCTCTCCTTTGATATAGCTTGCCACTCCTTTCTCACTTATCCCACTTCAAAGAACACCTGTAGAGGCAAAGCAACAAGAAACCATCAAAGCATAGAGATCTATGATACCATAAACAATGTAGAATCAGAAGTACATTAACCATAAAATTGTATACACAAATACAAGATTCATAAACGCACAATTATATGGAGAAAAACTCAAATAACTTTATTGATAGTAGAAGTAGAAGAGAGGATTACAACCCAACTGTCTGATCCAGCATCATGCTCGTAGCATGAAAGCCCTCTTCACCTCATGAAAAGCAAGATCACCCAACAATACAATGTCTCAAAGAGAAACCAACACCACTTCTTTACCAATTACAAAATTCCAGCCTTTAGAACTCTGTGATGAGGGATCCATATATAGATATTTGCAGGGGGTGAGTCAACTTTTGGGTTTTTGATTAATTTCATTTCATTGATAGTTCTTGGTTCCACTTGGAGATTTCATGATCTCTTACACATCCCTGGGCGAATTCAAAGAGGCAAGTGTCATATCAGAAGTTTCTAGAAGATTCTCTGGGTTTCCACTTATCAAATTGTCTCTGCCATTTTTCTAATCTCCCCCATCACACTCTACAGAAGACCTTTTCAGTATGCATCACACCCCCTGTGTATAATAGGTGAGATGCATTGCACCTCGACCAAGGAGCAGTCTGTATGGGTCAGTTTTGACCAGTTCTGAGTAGTTTTTCAGGTGGAACTTCTAGGAAATGATGTAATCAGTTGACCTTGATCCTTTAGGGTATGAAACAACCCTTTTAGGGGTTTAAAAGCCCTTGGTTTATCAGTGTATTTGATTGGGTTTGTAGTGCCAAAATATGTCTTTGACAGTTGTTGGGCATGGAATCTCCCCAATGCATGTTTTGGGGCTTAAAGCACAAGTTTCGACCAAATATTGTTGTAAAAGCTCCACGAATTGTGGGCACGGGGCGTGAAAGTATGATAGAGTCACAGGGCTGTCCACCCTAGTTTTGTAATGTAATGTCAGTTGGATAGACCTACCCATGGTTCGTGGACCGTGGGATTGTATAAATAGAGTGAGGCTTTAAGTGTAGAAGATAACTAAGGAATAACGAAGAGAATATAAGAATGAGAAGTCTACGTGATTGAGTCGAAGGGTAAAGTGTGTCTGTGGGTCGTAGAGTAGGAGAAGGCTCTACAACTAAGTGCGTGGACCCCTGCAGTTGAGTGCGCAGGGCGGGTCGAGTCTGTAACCATTGAAGAATTGATAAAGATAATTTTTTCTATAATTATGTCTATCTCTTCTCGGTCTAATGCATGATTGTATATAATTTTCAAATATGTTATTTAGTTACTGCGCAAACCTGTATGAATGTTTTGTATTGTTAAGTATAACTTAAGATATTTAAGTAGGCAAACGTGCTTAAATAATATTGGAAGATAA
Source organism: Pinus taeda (assembly GCA_000404065.3). Classification (NCBI taxonomy): domain Eukaryota; kingdom Viridiplantae; phylum Streptophyta; class Pinopsida; order Pinales; family Pinaceae; genus Pinus; species Pinus taeda. The sequence continues at coordinate 4,610 of APFE030737165.1, forward strand.
ATAAGATCTCGAGTAATATCACAGGGCATGGCATAGACCTTGGTTAGGGCTATGTGAAGGCAGGTTATCAGGCCATGAGGAACAGAAGGTGCACGAAGCCACTTGCATGAAGGAACAAAGAGTGGACTGGTCGAACTCATCACACATCTCCAGGGTGTAGAAACTTGGTTCTAGCACCCTCCCATACTACTTCGGGTGAGACCTCAGCTCGCACTCCATGGACTATTGTTGAAAGGGCCAATAGTACCTAGATTTGTTTGGCTAATTAACTCTGAACCTGGGTCAGGCCCCAACAAGCCAACAAGATCTGTTCTATCAGCGGGCTGTTAGGCCCTATTGTTTGCAGTATATAGCAGTGATTTATATCAATTTTTGTCTTTATACACTGTATATATCCTTTATTTGAACTCTTTCAGTATACCCTGCATTGTAAATTATGTACAGACTTATATTTTTGATGGTCTCTGCCAAACATACTGCATATGCCGTAGAAGCATCTACTACATGTAATTTTTCTAGACTAATGGAAAATTACGATTTTTCCTCAGGGAAAAAAAATAAAAAGCTTAGATGTCCAATGCTATTAATACACCATTTTATTATGATTTTCTGTTATCTAAAAAATTCTTCGTAATTTATTAATAAAAAAAAAATTAAAATATAAGAAATTGCAATTTATTATTTTTATTACTTGTCTTAAACCAGTTTATTACACTAACAAGGACTAAAAAGGACATGGAAGATTATGTTATTTCTTTAAGTTATTATTATTATTATTATTTGTTATAATATCATTGACATTAACAATGTTGACATACAATCTTTCTAACATTACATATAATGCCTACACATATACCCTATACTAAGTTGTAGAAATGTCCTAATATTAATATAATATATTAAGATAAGAGAACATAAACTAGAGCCATGGCGAACATATAGACCCTATGCGGCACAAATATAGGTTACACCCTTGCAGTGACAACCTTCATTTTCTCGACTGACCTCTAGGGTATGATCTTTGCAACTAGATGCAAAGCAATATTTTTGAGAGATCTTCCTAAGTAGTCCGAGGAACAAGCAAACAATTGGCGCCTCCAAACTAGGTGCACACACTCCGTCCAGAGTGTGGCCCTCTTATCTGACGGCCAAAATGCCCGATCCGGCTATTGGGAAGGCGAGATCTACCTCACTGCTGATCACATCAGGGCTATGTATAATGTCGAGCACTCCACTGACCTTTGATAGACTGGCTCTGCCACCTGTGAATACATCAATAGGCACTAGAAGGTTTCCGCAAAGGAATATGCCCAGGACTTCAACTCTGTCCTGAATATCCAGATCTCTATGGCGATAGAGCTGCAGGAGGAAAATCTAGGTGTGGATGGGGCAGGATCCAGCAGCCCACATGGCAATACTTCAAAGGTAAGGATCAACTCGACTTTTATAAACCTTTTCCACACACCCGAACTTGTCCAAGCTGCCTCAGCATGGCTAAAGCACAGCCCTGGATCGAGCATTCTAGCCACGGAAGATAGCCAGATTCTCAGATTTGCCAGCAAAACAACAAATTAGGTACCTAGAAGAATAAGCAACCTACAAAAAGTCCAGATCTGGGGGCATACAAAGGGAAATGTTCCAAGATTAGGGATCTGGATGTTCCGGGCAACAAATCAGGGGCAAATTCAGTTAGACTCAAACACTAGAGAGGCAGATCTCACCCAGATCTTCCTTAAAGCATCAGAAGGTAGACATCACAGCTTAAGCTTATGGAAGGGCAGTAGCATTCAAGTTCTATGGAACAAAATATAGAACCTACTTGGCATACTAGAACAGGGGAAAAACCTGATCTACAAGGGATGTAGCTTACAAGACAACTACACCCTCCAGAAGTACAACATAACCATAGACTCGACCATCAACAACAACCTCCGTCTACGAGATGGATGTTATAGAACTAGCTCAAAGAATATAAACTCCAAGAACACAGGCTCCTTCAAGGATGTTGTCAACGGAAAAGGAAAAGTGCAAGTCAATCCTTTAACAGCCCCTGTACTTCCCGGGCCCTACATTGTCGAACATAAAATTGTGAATCCTGCTCTCTCCATTGAAATTCTTGAGGTAAGTGCTCTGTACTCAGATCTATATCCCACTCAGTCATCTGTAGATTTAATGGGTTTTGGCACAGATCTGGAAATTTGCACCACTGTATCCACACTACTTGGACATTGAATTGCGAAATTTACTTATGTCCTAAAGGTTTTTTCATAGTAAGATTCAGAACATAATAGGAAAAGGAATTCATCCTTAATAAGAGGCTATGGTTCTGGGGCATTGCAGGGATCTCCATCACACCATGGTTTCCAAATTTTGACGCCAACATAATGGTGGTATCAAAGATGCCAGTCTAGCCTAGGCTGTACAACCTTCCATTATACTTCTGGCACCACAAGGTTTTAATCGCCATAAGGAATACCTTAGCGAAATTTCTAAATATTGATGAAGACAGACTCACAAAAGGCATATTTACATTCGCTAGGATATGTGTTGAAGTAGATCTCAGCCAAGGACTACTAGAAAGTATATTGCTGAATTTTAACAACACTCAATGGACACAATCCTTGTATTACAAAAACACAACATTCTGGTGCCAAGGATGCCTACAAATAGGCCACCTTCTCAGTGCTTGTCCATAGGAAAGAAACATCCCTAATCGAAACAAGACACAACAAAGAAGGCCTAAAGGATGGCATCATATAGAGCCATTGGACAAAGACGAAGATATAGCAGACACTACAGAATACAAAGTAGACAAGGATGAACAAAAATCCCAGCACAACACACAAGAGCAAGAGGAAGCCCCCAATAATCCACTGCAGCAACAAGACCCCAGGACAATTGGCAAGGAAATATCTGGCAACAGGAGAACACATGGATCAGAAGGATGCGAATCAGACAACAACTCTCCCATAACTATAACAGAAAATCAGCTCTCCATTGTAACTACTACCCCCAACTCTGGGGGATGGCGAAAGGTTGAGAAAAAGAAAGGGAGAAAAGAATAGGTTTTTAATATTTCATTTTTTATTCTTTTGGTTTCTATGAAAACCAGATCAGTGTCTCTGCATATGATTTTAGCATCTACAAAATGTAATTTTGTCTTATGAATAAAATTACGACTTTTTCCACGGGAAAAGAAATATCTATCTATCTATCTATCTATCTATATAAATAATATCTAATATATATGATATATATATATATATATATATATATATATATATATTATATATATATATATATATATTATATATAATATATATATATACTATAGGATGATTAGATATATATAATACTAATGAAAACAGAAATGTTAAGTCTAAATTTATTAACTTTGTCATTTATAATAATTGCAATAGCAAAATAACTCATAAATAATTAAATTTAAAAATTAAATATATAATAAACAATAAAATTAAATTATTTTATTATATATACACAAATGTCATAATTAAATATTATTATATATAATCCAAACATTTATATTATATATAGAATATATATATATATTATAATATATATATATAATATAATATATATATACTAAAATAGTATATACTTATTATTTATTTATTTATTTATTATAAAGTATAGAATAATTATTAGTTTTATATATATCCTAATTAACATTTACCATTCACATTTGTTGGAAAGAAACATAATTAACTTGATATATTAGTCATACTTATTGTATGTGCATATATATGTGTGTGTGTGTGTGTGTATGTATATGTATGTCCAATCTCTGCATACAGATGGTTGGCTTGTCTACATGAGTATGAGACCAAAATTATTGATATTTCCTTGGTTTATCACCTCATACATTTCATATGTGGTATAAAATACATGTTATGGTATGTAAGACATGTTATAACCTTTATGATTGAAAAAATAATCAAACTCTAGTGAAGGCATTTGATCATATGGCATTTGGTGATGTGAAAACGTTGGAAAGAATGTGTTTAGATCTATCTTCTTTGATGGTTATGGTTTTTATTAACATCCAGTGGAAAGGTTGTTTTTACATGGTAACTGCCTTATTGCTCTTGCACCTTTGGCAACTTATTCGCTCCTTTCCTGTTGCAGAGAATGACTCTACAACTTGGGTGGTAGCACAACTTCGGCTAGTTTTGGGATCATTCTTTCTGACATTGTTCACTTGTATGAATAGGTAATTATAAATAATTATTTTTGCAGTGATTTTTCTTTCAACATTTTCTTTTCTTGTTCCTTGAAAAAATTAATTATGTGCTTCTCTGTTTATGAATATTTCAATCTAGATGCTAGGGTTCTTAAGGTAGTTGGTGCCATGTCTATTTTCCAGAAATCCTCTTGACGATTCCAGAGATTGATTTTGCCAAACCCATATTAAGGATTTACTTCTGTAATAAGTGATTAAAATTGTCTATTGATTTCATTATTTTCAGGTCTTAATCTTTAATCTTTAGGGAAAACGCTAACAGTTTAGATTGGTAGGTATGTCATTTCTATTAAGAAAGAAGCTACAACTTTAGGTAAATCCCTCTCTTCTTATGAGTTAAATTCTTTCCAATTCAATGGATTATATATCAGCCCTAGATTTCCCTATGTTTGCTCACTTCAGGTGTGATCCATGTATCCATGACCTTTAGTAATCCACTGTCAAGGCTAGGCTAGGATAAAACCCATTGTCAAACCCAGCAAAACCCATTGGATGATGAAGCTAGAAGATGTTGAGGCATGGTTGCTTGGAATGAGGAAGTTCTTTAGATTTCATAGATATTTAGAGAACATGAAATCTAAGATAACCACTTTCAACCTTAAAGGGGAGGAAAATATATCGTGGGAGGATGTGAAGAATGTCAAGGGAATTTGGGAATAAGATTTGATTTGGGATGAGTTTGAGAGGTTCTTCAAGCAGAAGAACTTATGAGAGAGGTACTATGATGGCATAGCTAAGGAGTTTTATGAGCTAAATATGGGTTCTATGACAAACGATGAGTACACTAACATATTCTTGGATTTGTTGAGGTATTTTCCATATCTTAAGGAGGAGAAGGCTAAGATTTAAAGATTCATCAGTGGATTGTCTGCAACATTAGATATTGGATTGAGTTTTATGATCCTAGATCATTAGATGAATCCATACATAAATTGAAGCATTGTTATGAGCATTCAAATCGAAAATATGAGTGTAAACATGACTTGAAGGGAAATTATAATGTAAAAGTAAAATGGCCACTGAAGTGGGGAAGACCTCAAGATGGAGGTGAAAAATAAAATGTTATTCCTTACAAGAAGTTCAACATAGTTGAGAAGGAACATGGTCGCATCTTAGAGAGCAGCATACTAGAGGTGATAGTAGAGCACCGTTGTAGTGTTGGTGATCTGATATTCACCCTATGAGTGACATCAGTTAAAGATTTATTAAACAAGGTAATACAGACTCACGTGCTGGTGTGTGTTATGTGTTATTGAAACAATGGATTAATCAGATTTCCAATACAGAGACATTTAAAATGGAAAGACACAGAGAAATACAGTAAGCAAACATAAAGGCACAAGAATTTTAATAATGAGTTCACCTTATTCTCCAGGGCTACGTCTCTGGTCTACCTTTTAGTGGTGGCCTTGTTTTATTGTGTCTTTAAGTAGAGAATTACAATACAAGGACTCAACGTGAGTTCTCCTGAAGCAGGTTTTGCTTGGCAGGGTTGTTCTTGGATTCCCCAAGCTATTAGAGTACACTGACTCTTCTGCTTCCTACCAGCTCTGTGACCTTCTGGTCTACAGTGGCAAGAGCCCAACATGGTGCTCAGCCTAGACAGATTCCCCTATGGGATGGCTTGAATCTCTCAAGCTCTGGTGCTCGACGCTGCCACTGGTTAGCTCGGCCCTCTATCTCTTCCTGTTGTTGCTTTACTGCCTTCTTCTCTAGTTTCTGTCTCTCAGTGTTCAATTGTGTATTATGTTTTCTTGTTCATGGATTTTAGCCATTCGAACTCATGCCCATTCGGTTCCTCTTCCACCTCTGTCAATTCACCTTCTGCAGCTGTGCTTGAAGTTCCCCATTCGGCGTGAGCATGAACGCTCAGGAAGTGGCCACTTGTCCTCCTCCAAATAGCACTAGCCTGCGTCGTCGGTTCATTTCTTCAGTTTCATCGTGGATGAAGTCTCTCTTCCACCGTGGCGGTCAAACGGACCTAAAATCTTTACAAATGCGGCTTAATCCCTCATTAATTCCACTTTCTCCATCTGGCGCAATCCCAACTGTCTGATCTGGATTCCCTAGATCCAACATTGTACGCACATCCTGCGTGGTTGACTTGCTCGACCGATAACACATGACCAACAGTGGTTTTCTCTCGCATCCGCTACCACGTGTCAATTGTTGAGTGGATTGCTCTGCTTTTTCCAAAACTGTTTACTATCTAAGGGTGCTCCGATCAATATCGTCGGTTTCCAGAGTCCGGGCCCCACCTTTGTCCTTTTAGCACTTTTTCCTTTTCCCCCGCGGTTCTCCGTTTCGCCATACGTCCAAGTGCTTAAGGCTACCCCCCATTTTTGCCCTATTTTCCCAGTGATGCACATCAAAATCTACCTCTGTTTCCTAATCCGAGGCTCCCAGGGGCTAATTTTGCTTCCCACGCAGTCTCCATGGGCCTCGGTCAATGTGGTTTGACTGAGGTCCTGATCATTCCATGTTGGCTGCCATTGCCACTAGTTCAGGGTGTTTTTGATCGTTGTTTTGGATTTCCTTAGAGATTTGCTCCGACCTGATACAGTCATGGTTCGACAGTCTTTTATGGATCCAATTTCGATCACAACCTTCCCATTGAAAGAGCTTTTGGACCACCAAATGTTGGTTTTCAAGCATCGACTAAGTGAGGATACTATTTTCTCACTTGTCCAATTTCAATCCACTTCACACTACTTGGCTTCGAACCTTTGAGCCCAACCCTGAGGTATTCCACTTGTCCACTGCGTGTCGTTCCTACCTTCCTATCCAGTATTGTGTCTTCCTATAACTCATTGAGATACTGAGGTAGCATGTTGTCAATAGAAGGTAATTGGCGTTGCTCTTCAAGATCCTCAATCATCGAAGCTTCAAATAATCTCAAGCAATCTATGTTTACGACTGAGTAGATGTGCATGTAAGTTGGTAGATCAAGGCAAAAAGCATTTTCACTAATCTTCTCAAGTATCCTGAAGGATCCATACCTGATAGGTTTTAGCTTTTTACCTTCTCCTTGCATCCCGTCCTTGCTGATATATAGCCAGACTTGGTCTCCAACTTGAAAACTATGCTCCATTTGATGCTTATCATGCCTAGCCTTGTACTTGTCCTAACTCTTTTCCAGCTATTTCTGTACTGCTTGGTGGATCTCTTGGATCTGTTCAATGAACCTAGTTGCCTTGTCTGCATCACTGCGTCCATCAACCATGGTATCTTTACCAAAGAAAATATCCAAAGGAGACCTCGGTATGAAACGAAAATAGGTCTCAAAAGGAGATCTTTGTGTAGAAGAGTGTTTGGATCTATTGTAAGCATGTTGCACATAACACAAGTGTTCATCCCAAAGCTTAGGGTGTTGGCTGCAATATCCTCTCAGTAACTAGATCACCGTCCTATTAACTACTTCTATCTGGCCATCTATTTGTGGATGAAAAGTTGTGCTCTTCCTTAATTTGGTGTCCATAAATTCCCACAGGCTCGACCAAAACTTCCCCACAAATCAGGTGTCTCGATAAGATATAATGGAAGTGGGAAATCCAAAATGGACCCATGCATGTTCAAAGAACAATTTTGCAGTTTGTTCAGCTGTAATTTGTTTACTACAGGGTATCAAAATACACATTTTACTGAACCTATCCACAACAACATATAGATAATCATGAACTTTCCTAGATTTAGGCAGTCCTCCAACAAAATCCATGGAAACACTTTCCCAAGGGTGAGAAGGAACTAGCAATGGAGTGTACAAGCCTAGTTTTCTATTGCAGGGCTTGCTTTTAGCACACATGGGACACCCTCTTATATCTAGAAACAGTCTCATTCATTTTCGACCAATAACAGAATCTTTGTAGTTGTGCAACTGTTTTACTTACCCCAAAGTGACCTAATATCAGAGAAGTGTGTGCTTCCCTAATTAACTTTACTCTCTCAGTTTGTGGAATGCAGAGTTTCCCACAATGATATAAGAGTCGGTCCTTCATATGATATTTCAATTCTTCTATTCTTTTGTCTTGACTCAAAGTTGCATATACATCTTTAAAGTCCATATCCTGAGCATATTGTTCTATGTAGCTTTCATGTAGCATAGAGTTATGATTAAGTATGGTAGATACATTTATAATGGGTCTATATGACATGTCTACAACTTTGTTGTGTATGCCCTTTTTATATCTGATGATTAAATGAAACTGTTGTAGAAAACCCATCCATCGGTAATGTCTTGATTGCTACAACTTAGTTTGGGAGTGTAGATATTGAAGTGGTTGATGATCAGTATGTATTACTATCTCTTTGCCCATTAAGTAATGTTTCCACTTTTTCACACTCTAAACTAATGCATACAATTCTTTATCATATGTAGGATAGTTAACTACTACAGAATTGAAAGTCTCAAAATGATAACATATGGGTTTACTGTGCTGTGCCAACACTGCTCCCAAGGCATAGTCACTGGCATTAGTTTGGATCTCAAATGGTCTTTGTAGATTTGGCAGTGCTAGTATAGGTGTTGTACTAATATTTGCTTTCCAAGTGTTGAAGGCTTTCTGTTGTTTGCCTCCCCACTGAAGCACCTTGTTCAATCCTATCAAAGCATGTAAGGGAGCTGCAATTGAGGAAAAGTTTGAGATGAACTTCCTCCAATATTTTGCTGCTCCTAAGAAGCTTCTTACTTCTGTAGCAGACTTAGGTTTAGGCCAGTTTACGATGATTGCCACTTTAGAGGGATCTATTTTCAATTCACCACCCCCCACTATATGACCCAAATAATTTAGAGATGTTTTGCCAAATTCACATTTTGAGAGTTTAACATAAAGATTTTCTCTTCTCAAAACATCTAATGTCTACTTAACATGCTTTAGATGTTCTTCCCACATTTTACTAAAAATCAGAATGTCATCCAGATACACAATAACAAAATCATCAAGAAAATGTCTGAGTACATCATTCATTAATCTCATGAAAGTAGAAGGGGCATTGGTTAAGCCAAAAGGCATAACCAGCCATTCATACAATCCCTTCTTTGTTTTGAAAGCAAACTTCCATGCATCTTGCTCTGCAACTCTGACCTAATGGTATCCACTGTGCAAATCTAGCTTGGTGAAATAAATAGCTTCCTTCAATTGATCTAAAAGATCATCTATGCGAGGAAGGGGATAACGATTTTTTATTGTTATCTTATTCAGTGCTCGGTAATCAATGCACATTCTCTGTGAGCCATCTTTCTTTCTCACCAAAACGACTGGTGACCCACATGGTGATGTGCTAGGCCTGATGAACCCCTTCTCGAGAACTTCCTGCACCTGCTTCTTGATTTCAGCATTCTCTAAAGCAGACAACTTGTACATTCCAATGTTAGGCAATGGAGCAACTTGCTGCAAAATAATATCATGTACTATTTCCTTTTTGGGTGGCAGACCTTTAGGTTCTTGAAACAAGACATCATCCTCTGAAAAAACCTTTTCTATATCAGCTTGCTCTTTAGCATTACAACCCTCAAATACATTGGTTTTATCAGGTTCTTTTCCTTTACAACCATCAGTAAGAATTGTTTGCATGAATTTATCATTCTTTTCATCTACCCTGAATTTATGAGAGTATAATTATTCTTGAGCTTATGAGCTCTTACAAAGCATTCGATTCCATCTTTAACAAGTAGATAC
>APFE030737165.1:14762-24877 GCA_000404065.3 Pinus taeda
TCATATATAGGAAAATCAAATTTAACATCTAGCTTAATCAAAGATGCTTTCTTATTATGCACAAGGCTATTAGGAGGTGTGAGAAAGCTTTCCTCTTTCCCTTTTCCTTTTGAGTGTTCATGGGAATGAGACTCATCTTCTTCTTTATCTTGTTTAGAACTTGATGAATCTTCATCCTTATGCTTTCTAAAGTCCCTATACATTTCTTCTATCATAGACTTTATAGCTAGGAAACTTTCTACGAATTGAGGGTTTGGCTCCACAGAACTGAGAATAGACTCTCCCAATTTTAGGGTTAGTTTTCACCAACTCTCCTTCTCCTAATTTGAGCTTTAATCTAGTGAGCATTCACAGCTAAACCAACACAAGCTTGTCTAACCTGATAGCCTAGTGCTTTGATACCACTTGATCTGATATTCACCCTATGAGTGACATCAGTTAAAGATTTTATAAACAAGGTATTACAGACTCATGTGTTGGTGTGTGTTTTATGTTATTGAAACAACGGATCGATCAAATTGCCAATACACGAACACTTAAAATGGACATACATAGAGAAATATAGTAAGCAAACATAAAGGCACAAGAATTTTAATAAGGAGTTCACCCTATTCTCCAAGGCTACGTCTCCGGTCCAGCTTTCAGTGGTGGCCTTGTTTTATTGTGTCTTTAAGTAGAGAATTACAATACAGGGACTCAATGTGAGTTCTCCTGAAGCAGGTTTTGCTTGGTAGGTTGGTTCTTGGATTCCCCAAGCCACTGGATTACACAAACTCTTCTGCTTCCTATCAGCTCTGTGACCTTCTGGTCTATAGTGGCAAGAGCCCAACGTAGTGCTCAGCCCGAACAAAATCCTCTATGGGATGGATTGAATCTCTCAAGCTCTGGTGCTCAACGCTGCCACTGGTCAGCTCGGCCCTCTGTCTCTTCCTACTGTTGCTTTACTACCGTCTTCTCTAGTTTCTATCTCTCAGTGTTCAATTGTGTATTCTGTTTGGCTGTTCATGGCTTGTAGCCATTCAAACTCATGCTCGTTCAGTTCCTTTTCCACCTATGTCAATTCACCTTCTGCAATTGCACTTGAAGTTCCCCGTTTGGCATCAGCATGAATGCTTGGGAAGTGGCCATGTATCCTCCTCCAAATAGCGCCAGCCTACTTTGTCAGTTCATTTCTTTAGTTTCATTGTGGATGAAGTCTCTCTTCCACCGTGGCAGTCAAATGGACCTCGAATATTTACAAACGCGGCCTAATCCTTCATCGATTCCGCTTTCTCCATTGGGTGCAATCCAAACCGTCCGATCTGGATTCCCCAGATCCAATGTTGTATGCACGTCCCACGCAGTTGACCTTCTCAACTGATAACGCGTGACCAACGATGGTTTTATCTCAGCTTCACCACCACGTGTCAATCGTTGAGTGGGATTGCTCCACTTTTTCCAAAACCATTTACCTTTTGAGGGTGCTCTGATCAATACCACCAGTTTCCAGAGTGCGGGCCCTGCCTTTGTCCTTTTAGCACTTTTGCCTTTTCTCCCGTGGTTCTCCGGTTCACCATGCGTCCCAGTGCTTAAGGCTTCCCCCCATTTTGGCCCTATTTTCCCAGTGATGTGTGATCAAAATCTACCTCTGTTTCCCAATCCGGGGCTCCCAGGGGCTAATTTTTCTTCCCGTGTAGTTTCCATGGGCCTCAATCAATGTGCTTTGACCGAGGTCCTCATCATTCCACGTTGGCTACCATTGCCACTGGTTCAAGGTGTTTTTGATCACTGTTTTGGATTTCCTTAGAGATTTGCTCCAACCTGATACATTCAGGGTTCTTAACAGTCTTTTATGGAACCAATTCAGATCAGTTGGATATGTGGCAAAGATCACCAAGGATTATCCATTGTGCAAGGGAGCTAGGCCTCAGATGTATAGTGCTCAACGGGTGCAAACAATTGGGGATGTTGGTCATAGTATTCCTTGGATTTATGCATCTGTGGAAAATAGGTAGGTGGATCACCAAGCATCTATCATTGAGATCAATGGTAGGCTTAGTGATAAAGTTATTTCTATTTTGAATGGTCCTGGATCTAATTATAATTATGTTAATCCTGACCAAGTAGATAAGTGTGTCTTGAGAAAATAAGTGCATGCAGAGTCTTGGTTGGTGTAGCTTTCTACAGGTACAAAGAAGAGAGTTCATCACTGGGTAAGAGCTTGTGCATTTGAGTTGAATGGTATAACTACATCAGCGCATTTGAATGTAATTACATTGGGATTGTATAGTATGTTTTTCGGTATGGATTGGTTGTATCTTCACATGACGAAGGTAGATTGCTATGACAATTCTATTGAGTGTTTGGATGATAATGGATAGAAGAGAATATTGCATGGGAAGAAGAATCCTACATTAGTGAGGATGGTTACCGCTATGCAGGCTAAGTGCAGTTGTAGAAAAGGGTGTGTGATGTTTTCATTTCATATTTCTTCTGACAAGGGTAAGGATGTTGAGGATGTAGAAATATTCAAGAGGTACCCTATATTGAAGAAGTTTTAGGACGTGTTTCCAGTGGAGATTCCATAGTTTCCTCCACAAAGGGAAGTATACTTTTCTATTGAGTTGGTACGAGGGGCATCATAAGCATCAAAGGCACCTTATAGGATGAGAACTCCAGAGTTAGTAGAGTTGAAGTTTCAATTGAAGGAAATTCTTGATAAGGGATACATTTGGGCAAGTGTATCACCTTGGGGTGCACCAGTATTGTTCATCAAGAAGAAGGATGGTACTCTTATATTTTTCATTGAATACGGGTAGTTGAACAATGTGACGATCAAGAACAAGTATCCATTGCCAAGGATTGACAACCTGTTTGATCAGTTGAAGGGAGCATAAATGTTCTGAAAGATAGATCTGGGATCATGATACCATCAACTATGCAACAAAGAAGAAGACAATTACAAGACTACATTCAGGACTAGGTATGGGCATTATGAGTTTTTTGTATCTCAATTCAATTTTACTAATGCTCCAACTACATTTATATGTTTGACGAATAGCATGTTGCGTCCTTATCTAGACAAGTTTTTTATTGTATTCATTGATCTCATCTTGATATATTCTAATAATGAGGAAAAGTATGGTGAGCATTTAGCAACAATGTTCAAATTGCTAAGAGAGGATCAATTCTATGCTAAGGTTAGCAAGTGTAGTTTCTTTTAGACTAAAGTACACTACTTGGGACATAATGTTTCCAAGAATGGAATAGCAGTAGAACCAAAAACAATAAAGGCTACCATGGAGTGGGTAACTCCTAGAAATGTGGAAGAAGTCATATCATTCATGGGCTTAGTAGGTACTGCAAGAGCTTCATTAGGAACTTATCACTTATTGCATATCCTATTACATCATTACATAGGAAAGGTAAGAAATATGGGAAACAGAGGAGTGTGAAGCCAATTTTGAGTAGTTGAAGAAGTTGTTGACAAATGCTCCAGTGTTAAAGATTGTAGGTCCGGATAAAGAGTTGGTAGTATGTACATATGCTTACAAGAGAGGCTTCACGGAGTCCATATGTAGGGAGGATAAGTTATATTCTAGGATTCCAAGAAACTAAATGAGAGAGCAGAATATGAGACTCATGATCTTGAGTTGGCAACTATTATTCATGCCTTGAATATGTAGTTACATTATCTTCTTAGCAGGAGCTTTTTGTTGATGAGAAATCACAGTGGGTTGAGATATCTATTTGACCTACCAAATTTGAATGTCAGGTAAGCTAGATGGTTGGATACCCATAATGAGCTTCACTTTGAGATCAGGTACATTAAGGGAAAGTAAAATAGGGTTGTGAATGCTCTCATTAGGAAAGTGTAGTTGAACCATGCTGCAATAGTGAGCTCATATGGGATATATTTACAGGATTAGGTATTACAGGGATGATAATAGGATGATAGGTGCAGAGAGCTTATGCTCAAATTACAATAGGGTACAAGTGATCAAGATGTGGATTCAACAGATCAGTTGGTGAGATTTAGGGATATGATCTATGTGTCTTCTGTCAGTGAACTCAAGAATCTTATATTGAGCGAGTTTCATATGAAACCATATTTAGGTCACCCAGGATATAAGAAGACATTGATATTAGTGAAAAGGTTCTCATAATGGCCAAATATGAAGAAGGAAGTGGTAGAGTTCGTGGCAAGATGCTTGGACTTTCAGTAGGTTAAATAAGAGTTTAAGCATCCAGGTGGGTTGCTTCAATCGATTCTAATTCCATAATGGAAATGGGAGGTCATTTCCATGGATTTCATTATAGTTCTTCTGAGGACAATGAAGAAACATGATTTTATCATGGGTTTGGTAGATAGAATGAGAAAGGTATCTCACTTCATTCCAGTGAAGACTACCTATTCAGCTAGTGAGGTAGCACAGATCTTTGTTAGGGGATTGTGAGATTACATGATGTTCTGAAGAAGATTGTATCGGACATGGATGCTAAGCTCACTTCCAAGTTTTGGAAGGAGTTTTTTATAGGATTAGGAAAAATTTGGCCTTCAACACAGCTTATCATCCACAAATAGATGGAGAGATAGAGAGGGTCAACAAGATATTGAAGGAAATTTTGAGGATGTATGTCATGCTTCAACAGATTAGATGTGAGGAGTACCTTCCATTGGTTGAGTTTCTTTACAACAATGGGTATAATGAGTCATTGAGGATGAGTGTATTTGAGTCACTGTTTGGTGGAGTTGTAACACTCCCATCCACTGGAGTGATCCAGTGAATAGGGTACTTATTGTACTGGACATGTGAGTAGACATGGAATAGGAAATGTAGGTTATAAATAAGAACCTAAAAGCAACACGAGACAAGCATAAAAGTTATGGAGACCAGCAAAGGTATTTTAAGGAGTTTCAGGATGATGAACATGCATATTTTTGCATCAAGACCAATAAGAGCTCCTTGAAGATTGGATCATGTGCCAAGTTGGCACCATGATATTGTGGGCCTTTTGACATCATTGATAGGATTGCACTGGTGGCCTACAAACTTGCACTGCCTCCGAAAACGAATGTCCATGCTATTTCTCATGTTTCATTGCTTAAAATATATGTAAAGGATGTTGATTATGTTATTGATTACCTTTTGTTTTAGGTGGAGCAAGAAGGATAATTCCAGCCATAACCCCAATGCATATTGCAGTGGAAACATCTCATGCTCTAGAACAGAGCACTCGAGAAGGTTAAAGTGCAGTGGAAGAGCTTTGGGCCCGATGAAGCTACATAGGAGATGGTTGATCAGATGTGGGATATGTATCCTTCATTGTAAGAGTATTGCTATTTTTACATATTTTTGTATGATTTTTATTGTAAATACCATAATGAGATAAGTTATAAATCTCCAATAAGCGGTATGGTTGTCATGTTGTTATATTTGTCATGATGGTTTTTCTCTGAGCCGGATGTTATTGTAAATAATACAACAAGATGGGTTATAAAGCTCTATAGGTAGCATGTTTTTTTCTCTTCAATAATTTTGGTGGGTCTAGGTGTGGTTTAACATTGAGGATGATGTTCCCCTAATGGGGATGGGTCTACAATAGTCCTAGGTTAAAATTTTATGTAATAAAAGTTAATAAAGGTTAAATAAGACCACGTGAAAAGGACAATTATTCCAAGTTGAATGTTGGGCTATATATCCTAGTGGGAATCACTTCTTGTGTTTTATGGCTAAGGGTAAATTGGGAAACGAAATGGTTTTTGTCTTTGGAAAGGAAAAAAGGTATTTCTGGTACATTTTTTATGAAAATAATGGGAATTAAGAGAAAAGGAAGGTGAAAGGTCATAGGTTGCATGTGAGGAGGAAAATGAAGGAAAATAATGGAAAATTGAAGAAATTAGGGGCCTTATCAATAAAAAGACCTCAAAGCATAAGTTGGTAGCGTTTTCTCAGTTTTTTCCATTTTAGTGGTAGAATTGTCTCAGAGAGGAGAATGCACCAAGAGGAGAAAGAAAGTAAGCATGCAAGGAAAGGAAAGGAAAGGAAAATGAAGGAAAGAAAAGGAAGGCAAGGATCAAGGAGCTTCAACAAGAGTACTTGTAGGTAACAAGTTACATGTGTGATTTCCTAGTTGGTTTTGAAATGCACGGTATGTTCATGTTGGTGTTTGGCTCTTTTGTTGTCGTTAGAATTGGTTTTTCCCAGTTTGATAGTGGATTTTAGCCTAGCCTTGCAATTTATGAATAGCCATGATGTGATGGGATTATTATCAGTTTGAGCTTTGGTTTCCAGATGGTTTTGGAATCTGGGGTGAGGTTGTCTCGAGAAAATTCCCAAAGGCCTAGGAATCCATTTACCGATAATGGAGGGATACACGGTAAAGCTTGAGGGTGGAGACATGAAAATTCCTCAAGGATACTAAGGAAATTCATAGGCATCCATGCTTGGTTCGATTTTGTGATCCTGACACTAGCATAGGTGTGATCATAGTATGGAGAGGGTGGAGGTGGTTTATCCTCTGGATTCCATTGGTTGTATTTGGATTAGTTTATCCCATGAGATCCCACATTCATGCTTGGAATATGGTACGACAGTGATAGGCTAAAAGAAAGATATGGTTCAGCCAATCTATGGTTAGGTGGAATGTGGAAGTCCTGAACCCGGTTGGTAATTTCGTATGGTTAATAAAAGATAAGTTTTCTCTTGCTTTTGGTAACGAAATATATTGGTTATTATGTGGATTTAATGGTTGTTCTCTTATGGTTATTTATCTGCTTATATGTTGGTTATAAGTATGGTTTTATGACAGATCTGAGTCATCATTCTATTCATTCTTTTACTTGTAGCTGAATAAATAATGAATGCAAGGCTTAATTGACATTATGACAATGAATGTGAGAAGGTAGATACCCTTCTTGTTAAACCTCAGATAATTTTTCAGTCCCTTTTTCTCAGAATTGCTTTCATGACCTGTAGGTGACATATCTATCAAGTGTTTGAAAGAATGTTAATCCCAGTTTGGGATGGTTAGGTCATGTGCTAGTTCCAAATTTTGGTCTACAAGCATTTTCTTCATGGCTTTCATGAGTTTTGCAAGTTTCATAGCTTTCTAGGTAGAGGCTAAGCCCCAACCTTGGAAGGTAGCCTTAATTATTGCAGTTGTTGGCATAACACTGGAAAAAAAGGGCCACAGTCACACTGATGTGGGCCTATGGGAATGAATGGGTACCCATAGTCGCATGGGGGCCTTGGCAAGGGAGCAACTAGGGCTCTAGGTCAGGGACAAGGTGAGTTGTCTCAAGGGTTGGACACTTGGAGAGGTTGGTTTACTCCTGGAAGTCTCGTGGCACCTGAGGGAAGTCAGTAAGGTCTTGTTGTGTCCAATCCATTTCCTTAAGGTCATATACAAGGTTGAGTCATATCATAGTAGCCCATAATCTCATGTTCACGCCAAGTAAGCTAGTGAAAGTGGGTAGATGTGAGAGGAGGTGAGGTTACAAGATAACCTCCCTTGAACTTCACTGAGCTATGTTTGATCATTTTTATATTTGGTTATCTGATATTGTATGCTCTTAGGAAGTAGAAGATCAAGATGACTATAAAAATGGTGGATTACAATTCACGTGATTCTCCCTATAAATCAGATGAACAACATGGTGATGAGTACTCCCCTGACATAGAAGATACATTGAGAAGTTCAAAAGAAAAAATAAGAAGTTGTGAGGTGGATAGTGACAGGATCATTCAGTCACAGGAAAGACTTGCAAGGAAATAGGAAAAATATCTTAATTTAATGCATTCATCCTTCACAGTCTATCATATTTGCATAGACAAAGACCACTTAGGATAAGTCATGGATAAGAGAAAAGGTCCAATGGGGAATATGGCAGTAGCTCTCAATCAGGCTACACATTTAACAGGGATTACACAGCTAAAGATGGTAGGTTCCTTGATACTCATAACAGGTGGGGCAATAACGATGGGCTCTATTCTAGTTTGGTTCAGAGATACATCATCGTCATCACTGTCACCATCCTTATAGGAGGAGTGAGAAGTAATAGATTTTAGAGAGATATTATGATGATAAGGCTATGGAATTCTATAAGTTCAAGCTGGGGTCTATGCTAGATGAAGAGTGTACACGTAGGTTTTTGGAGTTATTGAGGTATGTACCATATCTTAAGGATGAGAAAATGAAAGTTCAAAGATTTTTTAGTGAATTTCCATTAGCATTTCAGGATTAGATTGAGTATGATGAGCCTCAAACATTGGCGGAATACATTGGGAAGTTGAAACATTGTTATGAGAAGTATAAGAATAAGTAGTAGCCTAAGAAGGGTTGGAAAGGTATTGATAAGGGGAAAGTGGGATAGGAAGTGAGAATGACTTCAGGATGCAGGTAATAAGGAGAACGCAACATCGTACAAGAAATTCAATGCAGTTAACAAAGGACATGGATTTCAATCTAAGGAGTAGCATAAGGGTGATGGTAGGAAGCCTTTGCAGTGTTGGACTTGTGGCAAGGATCATCACAAGAGATAATGTCCACAACATTAGGCTGGTAGACCTCAAATTTCCAATTCTCAAGAGACACATACAGGGGGATTTTGTACAAATTATCCCTCACATTTATGTAGCATTCAATAATAGGAAGGATGATTAGCACACATCTATTATCGAGATGGAATAAGTGCATGTTGTGTCTTTGTTGGTTCAGTTGGCTACAAGTACTAAGAAAATATTTCATCATTGAGTATGTTCTTATCCATTTGAGATAAATTATATGTCTACATCAACATACCTAAATGTTCTTCAGTTGGGATCATACAATATGTTGTTGTGTACGGATTGGTTGTACATTTATAGGACTAAGGTAGATTTCTATGATAAGGATTTTGAGTGCCTAGATGATGATGAAGGGAAGAGAATATTGTAGGGTAAGAAGAAGACTACACCAGTGGGAATGTTTACAACTATGCTTGCAAAGTGTAACACCCTCCTCCCACATCTACGCAAGCAACTGGACAGTTAGGGTAAACATGCGATGAGAGGCCACTATGATATGATTTGACCTCCTAAGTCATATTAAGGAAGTGGAACTGACGGAAACAAACCTACAGACATCCAACATCATCATTATTCTTTTAGGTATCTTGGTCCATAGTCGCTCTCATGCTATGGGCAAGGGAAAGACCAAAAACCTAAAGTCACTCTCACAGGCCTACCTACCATCAACTATGGGCCAAAATTGTCGGTGTTGTGCCAGCGAACCTAGGTTTTAAGCCATTTTTTCAAGCTCAGAGCACAGGACATTGCCTAGAACTAATGCCTCTCTTCAAATCAGTGAAGTAACAAGGAAATGAAAGTATTAAAGAAAATACTTTTTCAAGGCCTTGACATGATCTCGAGTAGCCATGACAAGCATTTCATCAAGCATATCATTGACATGTAACCTATAGGTGTAAACTACATAACTAAGTGTAGGGATCTTGTACTTAGCTAAGATTTGCTATGAAGCATTGTATCCTTATCACATTAGCTGTCATTTCATCCATTAGGTCATAGATACACTAATCATTCAATAACAAGTACGAACATGATGAGAGCCACTCATGGCTATTGTCATAAACATGAACATAACCAACATAATAGGGAAAAGATATCAATGAAATCGCAACTATATATACCACATATATTCTATCATAATAATCATAGGAATATTAGGAGAAACAACCTTTCATTAATGCTGCAAAATCCAAACCAGGGATGGGACTTCCATGTTCCACTCGATTGTAGAATGGATGAGCCAAATCTCTCTTCAACCATTCACCACCATGCCATATTCCAAGCATGAATGTGGGATCTCATAGAACAGATCAATCAAAAATCATTCAGGGCTTCCAGAGGCCACCCACCTCAACCCATAAAACAATGATTCCACCTCACGATCGGACATCACAAAACTAACATTAGATCTATGTCTATCGCAGCCTTCCAGGGCTCTAGAGTGTTTCTTTTAGCCCATCTCCCAGGACTAGTAACTCAACCCACAAATTTTACTGGGTTCCAAAGCATTTGTCCAACCAAGTCTATGGGACTAGTAACTCAACCCACAAATTTTACTAGGCCCCA